>JANHGB010064185.1:0-11034 GCA_026283785.1 Coracopsis vasa | reverse complement strand
TCCAATCTAAACTTCCCCTGTTTAAGTTTGAACCCGTTACCCCTTGTCCTATCACTACAGTCCCTAATGAATAGTCCATCCCCAGCATCCCTATAGCCCCCTTTCTCAAGGAATTAAGGAGAAGCTGAGCTCAGAGAGATGGCTATAGCTAGATCTGAAAAGTGCCATTTTTGTAGCCATATTTATATTTAGAGCTGGTCAAAGATCTTCCTGGGATTACATTTTTATCTCCATCACTGGATTTTGTCATCTACTACATATAATCACTCTGCAAAATCACAAACTGCTCAATTCCGCTATAAACTGAGTTCAAACATTATGCTTCCATTGCTCATGTAAATTGCAGAATCATTCCAGAATCCCTTTGCAGAGCCCTCCCTTGTTACAAGAGTTAGGTGTTCACTAATGTAGCTCTCAGTCCCTAGTTAACAGCGTTGAGCTGTTTTTGAGATGCTGTAAATTAAATTCCATAGTGATCAGTCTAAGACACTGTGGAATGTGAAAAGTCATCTAGCAAAAGAAATTGATGTTAGCAAGTAGAGCTTGCACTGCTGTCCATTCTTGCAGATATGCAAATGAACAGCAAGTGAAACATGATTACTATGTGGCAACCAACAGAATAAAGAATTCCAATTATCATTTATATTACCATGATCTTCTCCTTCAATTATCATACCAGTGAAAAAAATAGCTTTCAGCACTTTCAACTTCCTGACCTTGTCATACATGATCATCTGATCTAGCCAGCAACTGAGTCATTGAAGCTGGTTTGACACAAAAAGCACCAGAATTGTTTGCTTTCAGCTATACACATAGCTGTAGATCCCCAGAGGTACCATCAGCATTTAAGAACTTTCTGTGAAATGTCAGAAATACATATGGATTTTAAGAACACAGGAGTAAAGAACATTTAATTCTCCACAGACTGAAGCACTTTTAAGCTTTATTCACTAGTAATAAAAATGCATAGGGTCTTATGCAAGTCAGGTAAGGATAGTTTGTAAGGATAGCCCCTGAGAATGCACTATTGCATCAAGATACCACAATAATCAAATATCAGACATTTACCCACAAGTCTGTAGGCATCTGACAAGAACACATGCACATTCTAATGACAAATCTTCTTCAGCCCTGCACAGCTACTCAGTATTTTGGAAGAAGCGCTGTCTCCATTACGGTATGGAAAAATGGAGGAAAAAAATAAACATCTGCATCCTCAAAGTGTCTGCAACTATTTTATGATATTATGAAGAATGGAACATGAACAGATTTGACTAAGAGACCCGTCAGGATATTTTATTTCATCTCTCCTTTCAAAATAGAAAAGAAAAAAAACTCAGTCAATGCATCATGTATTGAAAAATATCTATAAATTTGTGATGTTCTGCAACACAAGCTTAGTGATTTTTATTCTTAAAGTCAATATTTGTTGGCAGTGTTCTCTTCTGCAACCCTCCTACATCTTATTGGGTATAGCTTGGAGGCTTTGAGGAATTTTGTTTTGCCTGCTCTGGCTATAAATCATTTGTGAACAGAAGTATAAGCTAAAATTCTCTCAAATTCTAAATGTGGAAAAAAAAGCATATTAATAATAAACTGTTACAAGAACAGTCCACAATTTAATACCTAATATTTTTTAATCTTTGAAGCACCCAGGCCAGAATTCTGGGTTTGGTGTGTTATATTACAAACCTGGGCTCTAAACTGGAGTATTGTACAATAAACTTCAATTTGGCTCAGAACTTCCCTTTTACCATGTTGCAGCTTTGTAGTTTCCCCCACATATTTTTACCTGAGCTACTTATAAATCTTGGTGTCTGTTCTGCATGGACACAACTAGCAATACAGAAGATTTTGGGACAAATACTCTGACTTGTAGCTGCATTCAAGTTAATCTGGAAAACACCATAGAATTGATGATATATTTTGGGGAGAGATTGAGAGAAAGCAGCTGGAAGCTTTCATCCCTTCCTGTCTGGTCCTTATCTCAAGCAGCGTAAGTTAAATGCAGGGCTGCTAGGGGAGTTCAAATTCTAGAAAGTCTCAAAAATTAACACCAAGAGATACAGTCAGTTACTTCCCCGTGTTCCACATGGGAGGCACATCTTGGGCAGTGGGAATGCTGATCCAGAAGACACATCAAGAAAAATCAGGTCTACTTCTCCAGCAGATCACTACATTATTAATTATTGACTATTTCCCAGTGACATTCAAGCAGTAATTCAGAAAGAAAATAAGGCAGTATGGGTCAGACTAAATCTGTGTAGACTTCCACCAAAGAGAGTTTTCTGCTACTGTACGGACGACTATATCTGTATATCTGTGGTAATGAAACAAAATGAAGTTACATAGAGTTTGGAGTGCACACAGAAACTAGTATTTTGATGACTCAGATGAACTAAAAATCTTATTACAAATTTGATGAAGCAGCAACTTACCAACTCTTTACCTTGAAAATTATAAATCCTTGTATAAGCAAGCCAGTTATATGTAGAAGAGTTTCAAAATCAGATTGTGACTCTTTTACATTACATTAAATGTCCAAGGAACAAAAATAGGTATATCTTAAGACCTTAACAGCACTGAGAATTAATCTGTAGAGCTGCAGCAAAAAGAATGCAATAAGTTATTCAATGAAATTACACAGGAATAATCCAGCTTAGTTCATAAATTCTTCATAAATTGCCTTAATATATCAGAAATCATAATTTTTGATTATGATCTACATAGATCAAGAAGAGCACACTCCAACAGGCATATCTACTTATCCTTAAACTGAAAATTTTGCATGCCTTACAACAAGAAAATAATTCAAATATTTTTCTCAAAAAGCCAACTTTGCTTCTTCAGCCAATATTTTTTGAAAATGAGCAGAAAAATAACCTCACCCACCCTAGTCACTATCACCTGTTTTCCAGAACAGAATAGTGCAAAACAGAGCTCATTAGACTTATCTATATGCCAAGCTAACTAAAGTACCAGATTGCATGTTAAAAGCTAGTAATTAAGTTGGTATCTAAGCCCATAAAGCTACTCCTATTCTGAGTAGTTAATCAGATGCAGAAACTCAAATGACAGCAAGGATCTAAAAGAAAGAACAGGTTCCTTCATACAAAAGTATATTTCAACATGACATACCACGTTGCATAAGGCTCTCCTACATAACTGGTCTTTAAATTCTAAAAGAGATTATAAATATTAATATCATAATTCATTTAATTCTAAACATCTTTCTAAATCTGTAACAAGGATTTCACAAACTATTTCATATTCAAATATATTCTAAAATCTGAAAGCAAGAACTTTAAAAACACCTACAGTCTTTTAAAAAGATAGAGTGTAACCTACTGCTAGATCTACAATTGATTCCCCATAGTGATTCTCGACAGACTCTGAAAGGACAGGAATCAGGTTTACTAACAACATACGTATTTTTGAAAGCACTGAATAAATAGGGCTATGCTGGTTTACATTAATGTTTCCTTCCATGAATAGGAAAACAATAGACTTGGCAATCTTGATGTACAAAGCTGCATAAACTAATATTAAGAAAAATAGCTTATGAATTAGTTTAAGTGCTGCTTCAAAGCTACATCCCCATAACAAGGATTGTTTCAGAAGTTACTGTCAGAATCTTTGTTACAGAGGAGAAACTTGCTTAGTTGCTTTAAGGAGACTACTCCCATCTGCTCTTCATCTCCCAAAGCAGATTTCTCTTTTACATCCCAATTCCAAAAGCCCCAGGCTTCTATGTTTGCGCTTCCCACAATCATCCACGTTGTCACAACGCGGTCTTTTGTAAATCAAAAGCGCTTTGGCTTTTGTTACCCATGACACTACCTCCTATAGCAGAATGAGCACAAGCATAAAGTCACACAAAAATCTTTCATGTCAAGCACTTAAACAGTCTTACAATTCTGTTTATATTTAGTTGGATTTTTGTTTTAAGGTGTTGAATAGGTGTGTCTTAGGGCTCCACACAAGGCTTCACAGGAGAGTGCTCACATAAGCACTGATCTCAAGTTCCAGATATAGTTTATACTCCAGGTTGCACTCCCTTCATCTAATCACTAAGAAAGAAGCCCAACTGCAACTTCTCTTGCAGAAGCTGCATGCTTCATATTTTTATCCTAATGTTAAAAGCACACCCACAAAAGCACAAACCAGCCTGAAGCAGAAATTCAGCAGTTAGCATGATCAGGAAATGTAGGAAGTGATTAGAAGTTTAGCAAAGCAATTGAAAACTAGTAATGAGATCATACAGTGTTGTCAACCATTAGATCTAGATCTGCTATGTGGTGATGTACGACACTCCAATTGACATGTTTAAAAGTCTTGCATTAATTAGAACAATAATGAATCTCCATATTGCTCAATTCAGCAAATTGGCAGATGAACAGTTATAATTGATTCTTTTCCTTGGCTAAGAAATACCTCAGACAGCAATTTAGGTGACATCCATTCTAAACTCTAGTCAATAGAGTTTGGTTACTTTAATAATTCAATAATGAATTATTTGGTTCTACGTCTTCCTATATAAGCACCCAAAAGGTCTTTAACTCTCAAATCCCTGGTTAATTATCTTTAGTTCATACTGGGAGGGAAGAGAAGTGCAGCAGAATGTTTTCTTTATTACCAAAGAATCAAATGCATACACCATGATAAATTCCCATTTCATATACAATATTAACTTGCAGTGTAAGTCTTCCAAATACTGTAATTCAGAAGTATTAGAGTCATGATATAAAGATTAAACATACCAGTGTTAAAGGTAAAATATCTATACATGTCCTGCCATACTGCCCTATTATTTCAGTTTTAAGGGATTCATCTGAACACATATACAGATTTGGGCCAAAAAAGGTGGTCCTGAATGGTAATGGAAATTAGCTGGTTATCTTGACCCAGCAGCCTTGGCTTTTAAATCTCAAGTAGACACTCCCATTAAATTCTAATGTATGACAGTATCTCTAAAGCATCTGGTTAAATTCCAGAAGTCAGGAAGGTTATTTTCAAAAACTGGCAAGTCTCCCATGTCATTATCCCTTAAAAGGAAATGCTTAACACAAACGTTCCAACAAACTGTTAGGCTTTTGTCGATTTTTTGTGTGGTTGTTTTGTTTGTTTTAAAGCATCACCATAGTATTGTGTACTCTAAAATATCTTGGCATAGCCAAGCTGTTTGTTTTGTTGTGTATTTTTTGTTTTGGTGCTTTGGGGTTTTTCTTTGGTTTGTTTTTCTTTTTTTTGTTGTTTTTTTTGTTGTTGTTGTTGTTTTTTTTTTTAAACTGCTATATAACACTATCTGAGGAAATTTCAGAAACTGGCCTTTAGCATTAAAAACTCTATATGCAGAGTAGGAATGAGAAACAATATTTTCAGTGTAGAAAGAAGGGAATTAAAAAGTTATTGAGGATGAGGAATTAGATTACTTACATTTCTTAGTCTGAGAGGTCTTCAACATAACAGTTTAATGCCTATGGACAGTTTAATTAATCACACTGCTTGAGAAACACAGCTTTCATAATACCCAATAAATCTGGAATCTCTGAGTGGAAAGCTGTAAACTGAAATAAAAGGAGCGATGTGATTCAGAGAAATCTTCAGGAACTCACCAACAAAGTTTTAAGTTGACAAGCATGTCTTCTTTATTGCAGCACCAGGAGACACGGGGGATCGCTCCTCCAAGCATGTCTCCCCCAAGCATCAACCAGGCTGTGATTATATTGTCCTTAAACATACATATTCATTAGATTACATACATTGCATCATACTTTTTAGAGAATGCCTCCTGTATGCATATAAAAATGTGGTAGTGGGCTTTGGGACCCCTGGTGGTTATTTCTTCATCACTTTGTTTTAGGATCATATCAGTAACCACCAGGTAGTTCTGGCAAAGCTTATCTTAGTAATTTCCTTTGCTAACAAAGCCTAACATTCTTGAAGTAACTTATTTACAACCCTATTCTTCAATCAACCCCATTCTACAATCCACCCTATTCTTCAATCAACCCCCTTTCTTCAGCTGTCTTGAGTAGCTTAAGTACGAAGCTAGCTTTTTGTCACCTTTTCTTCTTAGAAAACAGACACCTCTTTCTATATTATAGACATATAGAAAAGTAACAAATAACTGACAAAGAAAAATATCAGAACTCCATTATTCTAGCAGGCTGTATTTATCACAGCAAGTCCTTCAACCGTAGAGAGTTAATAGCTATGAAAGGGATGGCTAGAACATATGAAGCAGAAATAGACGCAACAGGCTTGTTTCTCATTGAAGCAGTTTCCGCTAACATTAAAAATACAGCTGCAATGCAGTTACCACCGAAATTCTGAAATAACCAGGTGTCTGAAGTGAATAGATGCAGTATTTCTAAAATTCAATTTACTTTCTGGGAAACTGTTTAGTGTTCATCAGTGAGGCTTCAGCACAGAACTACACACTACAGGCACAAAGATTTAAACACTATTTCTACTAGATTATCAGCATCAATTCTGAGGAGACAAATTGACTCAAAAATCAGACTCGTTATATATGCTGATAAAAACATATCTTGTACCTTTAAGACTACAGAGTCTCCCATAAGTAAGACTATTACACTAACTTACTCTTATATTTGTGCTACTTATTAGTTTTTTTTTTTAAATTCAGATATTAAGAGAGTATTGTTCACATTATTTTGTGATAAAAACAGCAGAGGCACCTAGAAATTTGAGAAAGCTCCCTGGTATTCATCCCATCAGGAGGCATGAAAGAAACTTCTGAGCTTGAAGGAAATATCTTTTGATCCCACACACCAGCAGTGAAAAGCCTTTACTGGTACGTGTAACAATATGAAGTACTTCACTGATTCCTCACATCATTTGCTTTGTGTCATTACCAGCAAAAAGAACAAAATCTTTTAGAATGGCTTCAGTCTTGCAGATGCTGTCTAGTTTTCTGCAGTGTCCTATTAAATCAATCCCACCTTGAACATGACACAGTTCAGGGGTTTACATACAGACAAAGTTGCAGCTGCACAGAAATACAGGAGTGCAAGGACCATCAAAGCTTCATCTAGTCTTTGTGCTATGACATTTCTTTTCACTACTTCTCTTCCTTCATTCCCTACTCTTAGCGCAAACAAGCATCTTTTGGCTTTCTTCTTGCCTTCCTCCTCCAGCACAGTGGAGCTATTTACCACAGTGTGGCTAACAAGGTCACTGCCATTTCATTATTATTTTATGATATGCATGTCCAAGATTTTTCATTTGCTGGCAGGAAGTCTGAGACATGCGTCCTTGGTGAGGATTCACTTATTTCCCTCATTGCTACTTGAAGAAGTTACAAGACATGTATAATCATTCACAATTTTTTTATTTTTTTTTTCTTTTGCAGGGTGCCTTGGGCCTATATGCCACATTGAGTTATTCTGCTCTGATAAATATTTGAACCTCAAGAAAAAAATGTTACAGGCTAGATAGCCAGTTCAAAAGTAATAGATCCTTGGAGGAACATAGGAAAATAGCAGTCTTGAAGAAAAAAAAAAAAATTGGAAAAAAAAAAAATAAACAAAATCACAGCCTAAGGTAGGCACACTGAAAGTCCACACAAATCTTGTGGCAACACTGCAAGCACATCCAGTATGATCACGAAAAGGATCTAGCAGTAATTTTGGAGAGAAGAGCAATTTTATCAAATATTGTTTTCCAGTACAAACTACCACAGGAGATTCCATTACAAGTCTTCAGTGATCTTACTGCAGCTGCTGTCCTGTTTCTACAACACAGGCGAGATTATGACTTCAGGTGTACTGCTCTAAGAGGAAAGGACAGTGTTCAATATGTTGTAGGATCAGCAGAGCAGTGGGATTTCACAGAAACAGCAGCTTTAGGGTTCTGGTCACTTCCTTTCTATATGACAGCCATGTTGTAGGATCTACTTTTAATCCTTTATTAGGATGAAAGGAAATTAAACACTACTGTGAGTTTTGAGCCAAGATTCAGCCTACAGAAAGTACTATAATATTGCAGGTTTGCATAGGCACAGAGACTGTAATAATTTATTACTTCAATCCTTCATTCCTCCCTGAAGAAGCCCCCAAAATCACCAAGGCACAATATCACTGAATAGCCATGCATGTGAATTAGAAATCATCATCAGAAAGGAACTAGAGAAAAATATCACCCAAACCCAGTCTTTCAAATCAGTTGTGTTCTAATAATCTGAAGTCATCTGCAAGAAAGAGTCCAATAGCCTAGAAACTATAAATTCAGAAGTAAAAGTGGAATTCAGATTAGTAAAGCTGAATGTACTTCCAAAGCTTTAGGGAAATAATAAGTGTTCTAAACCTCCATTTACAGTAAGCTTCAATTCAGGACTATCATGATCTACAACTGCAACTTTATTACCTTTCTCCTCTGTCTTTTTTGTTGTTAGCTCACCTCCTTTAACTCATTTTAAATTTGCTGGTGACATTTAGGAAGATTGTGTCCTTACCCAATAGCACAATAGATACTTCAATGCAATTTGGGTTTTTTATTTCACCAACATTTTTTCAAATTCAAGTTTTCATACCACCACCAATATTGGGCAATTTAATATTAAACACAGCTAATTTATTTAAGCTGACATGAAATCTATCAGGGCCATCCTACAGTGGCCAAAATTAACAGTTTTATGATCACATACCTCAAAAATCTAATTCCTACAGTTTGAAATCTCTTGAATAAACTTCAAAGCTGTGCTAAGTAATAACGTCTTGGGTCATTACCTTTAAGATTTCCAGTAAGCCCTCATGATTGCATTTATTTTAACTAATATAAGCTAGTAATTAATGGTACTTTGCGGAAAAGACTGCTTCAGCATGCTTTATTTGTTACAAACTGGCAATAGCCTCAAAGTGCTTGAAGCAAGATTGGAGATAATTTGTTGAAGGTGAGAATAGGAGACAAAAAAAGCAAACCCAGGGGTTTTTCTTAATTTAAGTGTAACAGGTTTAACTGTCATGATAAAAACATGGCCCATATTTTCAAATTTCTTTTGATTTTTTTCAACTCTACAGTTGATCAATAATAAAACCTGAAGCCTGCATCCACTGATTCTATGCAAAATCATTAAACTGCTGACTAGAAAAGTATTAATTAATTCTACCACAGCAATAAGAATATAAAACGCGAACTCAAGAAGTAAGCCGCTACTAGTGTCCTATTACCTCAAATGGCTCCTTTGCTGGAACATTTGTATTCCAACACCATTCTCTCCTCACTCATCTTTTCAGATATTTCAATTTCTGGTGAAACTTTGACTAAGTCAGAGTTTGTATCTATTCAAGTACGAAGTTCCTCAAAAACCACCTTATCCAATCTTTCTCAAGTTTGAAAAAAAAAAAAACAAAAACAAACAAAAAAAAAAAACCAAAAAACTTCCCACAACAAAAAATAAGTGTACACAATAACTACAGCAATGAGGTTTAAGCTAGAAAGCTTGTTTTGTAAATACTCTGCTGCCAAAAAAAACCAAACTACACAGTAGCTCCAAACTTAAAGACTGCTTACATTTACTACATTGACTGCAGCAGAAACTTCTGCTGGCTTTGGACAATGTGTAGCATTTTGACAACTTATTTCAGTATATGCCTCTTGACAGAACTGGATCAATCACCTGAACTGGCTGATTGTAAGACAACACATTAACATGAGACAAAATTTGATTCTCTAATGAAGTATCAAGTGCAGCTGATACACAGAACAGTAACACAAAGGGAAGCTCATCAAGGGGAAAGCTAATTTCTGATTCTTCCTTCTCCATCCTGAAAGCTGAAATGAGAGGATAGGCCTACTTAGGTCTGTATGACATTATCAAAATGTCATTATCACAAGTGTTTTCATTGGCACAAGTGTTTTCATTGGCACAAGTGTTTTCATTGGCACAAGTGTTTTCATTGGCAGAGAATGAGAGAGTCTAAAGACCTAGGAAGAACAGAAAAGTAACTCCAGATATCAGATTTCTTATGAATGATTCAGAAAGCCATCTGTTTGCCAGCATTAAGAAAAATTTACTTTGAGAGCCATGTGGAAGATAGCTGCACCTGAAGTGTGACAAAAAGTGTACTTTTCTTTTCATGCCTCATTAGCTCACTTTCTCCTCCAAGAATAATAAAGCTTCTATTCCTGTCTTGAAAGAGGGGATTAAAGCATTCACAGAAAATAAGTGAAAAAATGGCAAAACCAAGGGGACAGCAAAGCACATTAAAAAAAAAAAGAAAAAATTGGTTTGGAGATGGAGATACACCAATCCTCCACACTTGATTTTCTTATGTCATTCCAAAAGCCTGTTCCCTCCATCACAACAGTAGTAAAGGTTCATCTGGAGTTGTTAAGTATTATGAACATGTGGGTAGGAGTCCTTTAGTCATCTGTAACCAAGGTGAAATCTCCAAACCACTTCAGAAAGTCTCTACATGCTGGTCTATGGACCACTTCCTAGGTTTGCAGGCAGACTCTAACAGTGCAAAAGAACACTTGTGAGCTTTGTTTTTTAATTCACAGTACCAAGTTCTAACAAGTAAAGGGTCCATTTAGATTATATGTAGAGATACAAAAAATGTACTTTGAAGTACAGCCTACGTTTATATGTTTGGGACCCACAGAATAATTATCAATAACAGTTGAATAACAGAAGCTATTTACATGCCTGACATTAACAATCAAGTGGCTGCAGAAACTCAGAACATGTAACAACTGAAATCCAGCTTGCTTGTGTACAAGCCAGAGCTTGAAAAATCAGTTTAAAGAGTTAAAGACAGGGAAAACACTGACATATAAATCAAAGTAATCACTACAGGAATGTCAGAAGATAGTTAATTTTCACAAATGACTGAGGGGATTGACGACACGGACTTCGATGAAAGATCGAAGACCTAGTTTATTTTTACAAGCACCCTTATATATCTTCCGACAGAAGCTGATTGGTTACCTATGCATAATTTAGTTCCTTACAGCAAAGCTGTTTTTCATACATGAAATAATTTAGATGTTGTTCTACATGTGTGA
>JANHGB010064183.1:0-15538 GCA_026283785.1 Coracopsis vasa | reverse complement strand
GCCCCATCCCTGGCAGTGTTCAAGACCAGGTTGGATGGGGCTTGGAGCAACCTGGTCTAGTGGAAGGTGTCCCTGCCTGTGGCAAGGGTTTGGAACTGGATGGGCTTTAAGGTCCCTTCCAACCCAAACCACTTTGTGTCTGAGGGTCATATCTCTCCTTTTTTTTATGGAAAGGTTCAATTTAATGGGAACTCTGCGCTTAACTGATGTAATGCTGCAAAATGTCAGTGCTTATCAATCTGTTGAATATGTGAGCAATCGAACATCAAAGGCCTTATTTAGGTTCTGTAATCAGTTTTCTTTGTAGAGGAATGATTTGCCTTTCTGATTTATTTCATTGCAAGAGAAGAATAAAGAGCACTTAGAATCAGTCAGCAGTAACTACTACTTTATTCTTCTATTATTGGACTTAATCCTGTATACATTTCACGCGATGTTGTTCTGTATGTATGCTGTTGATCTGAACAGTAGAGTTAGAGCAGCTTGGATCAGAAAATAACTTGTCTGCTCAAACATGACTTCAAGTAGTTACCTGTAAATAACTGGGACTCATGGGTTTTGTATATAAATCTTACTATACATAGGAAGATACAACAGCTTCTATAAATGATGAATTATAATTCTAAAGCTCAAGAATTTATTTTCAGCTATGTAAACTAGAACTTTATTTGAAGATAGATATTTTAAGTCCAGATTGTCAACTTTTTCTTTCCAAGATATGGCCAACTCTTCCTAATTATTTTGGTCTTTGTGGCACATCTGCTAAGGTGATCTGCATATTTAGAAGATTTTGATATTAACTTTTAGCATCCAAAGTATGCTTTAAATGCAGAGCTGTTGTCCTAGCTGTAAGAACTGACCTCACACTTCAGAAGGCTTAAAAATGACTGAGGGGCAGACGTTGCATTCAGCATAGTCACGTTCATCCTTTTTTGTATTGCCTCATGAAATGGTCATGTGTTATGTGTAAAAGCATTGCAAAATATTTGGTTGTTCAGACCTTGATAACAAAGCTGCAAGTATTAATCCAATGAGGTCAGTCGCGGAGTTACTTTTTCAAAACACATTGGCATGTTGTTATGTTCTTCTTTCTATTCTTTAGGTTCATGCCAAGTGGATTTTGGACACAGATGTATTTAATGAATGGATGAATGAAGAGGATTATGAAGTAGATGAGAACAGGAAATCAGTGAGTTTTCGACAGAGAATCTCCATGAAAAATGAAGAGGTAAGTGGTTCTCTGCTTAATGAGTAACTGTCTCTGCATAAGTCAAAATTTTGGGACTTGAAGTTGCTAAAGTTAAGCTAGCTGAACAGTTTAAGTTGCCTGTGATAACTTAATCTAGTTTAACTTTCTTCTGACATAGTTCCTTGATTCAGAAGTGTAAGTGTGCACTTTAATCCCTACCACCCTTCCTGAGGATGGTAAGACTTGCTCTGTGCTTTCTCATAAACGAAGCCAGGGGTGTGTTAAACAGCAGCTGTTCATATTTGATTTCCAAATTCTCTATACTTGTTGAAACTAATTTTCGTATCCCTACCAGTGCAGGAAGCTAGTTAGGACTCTGAAAACATGTTCATTCAACCTTCACGTCAGGCTACTCACTGGGAAGTCTCTCCTGTTGAATAGAATATATTGAACAAGTTGTGCATACGCTTTTGAGTCTTGCTTTGTTTTAAAATCACACTTCTTGAGTACAAAGCCATTGCATCTTCTGGGGGATGGCTGTAGAAAATTAAGGGTTTTTCACACTGACAATTAGAAGTATTCAGGAGCAGAATGTGGTATGTGTTGTGATATTATTGCTTTTAGCTTCTTTGTTGTAGCACATACTAAGGAAGAGTGCAGCCTACAGCATTTCAATAACTATAGTATTTGGGATCGCCTAACTACTTCACTTCCCTAACAGCCTGTCCGTAGTCCAGAGAGGAGAGACAGGAAAGCAGCAGCAAGTACAAGGAAGAGAAAGCATTCTCCTTCTCCACCCCCTACTCCTATGGAATCAAGAAAAAAGACAGGGAAGAAAGGGTGAGTGTCCAAGTCCTGTAACTTGATGCAATTTTTCTTGATAAAATGTCTTACACAGGGATCTCTGTCCCCTTTCACTTGGCTCTCCTTAGATTACAGTGGAATAATTATTTCTACAGTAGACTTGAGTGATATTGCTTGTGCAGTATATGTAATTACTTTACGCTTCTGTAGAAATATATTGCCTGCAGGTGGAGGAGAATATAGTGCAAGTTGGTTTATCTCTGTCAGTGACAGGGTTCATTTTTACATCAAGAGCAGAATTTACAAAATGAAAAGTTGCTCAGCTGCGTCTAAAATAACTCAGACCAGTTCTGTTAGTGCAATCATGCAGTACATGTACGCTTCTTGAAATACAGCTCCATAAGATACTGCATTTAATTGAGGAATTTTATCTGTGTAGGAAGTATTTTAAAGTCCACTTCTCAAATGCAACTTTAACAGAGTAGCATTTGTGGCCTGCAGTTTAGGGTTTTTTCCAATGCTAGTTTGATCTCTTAACCAAAAAAAGGGTCATTATTATATCCAAATAAAAGCCTATTTTATGAGGGTTTATGTGTGGATATGGACGGGAGCACTTTTGAGCTAAATATTCAGGTCTTGTTTAACAGACCTGTTGGGCTCTAATAAGACAAAACTGGAAATTTATCATTTGATGTGAGAAAAAATTACTTGATAATCTGAATTACTTTTTTGTTCCAAATGTAAAGCCTGAGTTCGATTCTGCAAGGAGAGGTTTGGGTGATTCTGCTTTTGTTCCCCAAATGGCTTTTTTGGTACACAGACTTGATCGTACAAGCCAGCCTCTTTCATCAAATAAGGCAGTGTGCCTTGAAATGGTCTGTCACCTCTTCTGTGCAGCAGATGCCCTTATTACAACTTTAAAAGAATAAATGTAAGTGAATCACTGGGTTGGAATCAAGATTTATATACAGTGGTGGTCTCTGGTCTCGAAACAATAGAAAATAGTGCTTTTTTTTTTTAAAAAAAAAAACCTTACTTCATTTTGTTAATATACAGAGAATATTTTTCATCAACTCCACCAGCACCACTCCTACAGTGTTCATGGTTTCCTAAGTGTTTTGACCCAGTCCTTTAATCCTCATATCTGAAGAATAATATCAAAATGAGAATATCTGACAGTTGCAGTTGGAAAATAATTTGTTTGATCTGTTTTAGACAAGCAGCCTTATATGGAAAAAGGAGAGGACAGAAAGAAGAAGATGAGCAAGAAGATCTTACAAAGGACATGGAGGATCCCACACCAGTACCTAATATAGAAGAAGTGGTACTTCCCAAAAATGGTAAAATATGCATACACTGGATTCTTTGAATGTTAAGACAATTGCTTAAACTGCACTGAAAAATACACACATATTTTGTCAAATCTTTGAAATACTTTGTGGCCATAGGGCCAGGTGATCTGTGCCTATCTAAATTTATGTAGTCAGGGAATTGAATGTGATATCTGAGAAGGACAGCAGATTCACCTTCTTTTTGCTTTTGGAAATACATCTACAAAAATCTGCTTAAATGGTTAGTTTCGCCTGGTTTAGAATTGCTTTCACACACTTTTACAGAGTTTGTTTTGTGGGGTGGAACTTTCTGGAGGAAAATATTTGTATGCCAGATACTCCAGATAAGCAGCACATTAAATGAGTGGAAACTCTAGCAATGTGCCAAATGCATTCAGTTATTAATCCTTTTCAGAAAAGTGCTGATCTGTGCAATACCTGTTAAGTAAAGATAAATCTGAAAAATAATTCCTTGGCATCAAACTGTTTTAGGTGTCACACCATTTGTGGTTTTTTACCTGGTTTGGACTTGCATGTAAGAATTGTTGTACAAGATGGGAAAAGTATAGTACTTGGTCCACTAAATGCATGAATAGAAGCTGGTTTGTGTTCAGATATGAAATTCCAGAGAAATCAAACAAACGCTCTGTTGTACTCAACCTGCACAGATGAACTCTTTTGAACTGCAAAGACATGACCAGCAAAAGTGTTAATTGATAGGATAATAAAAGCATGCTAGACTTTGGTAATTTTATCTTGTGTGGTTATTCATCAGAGTTTCAATCTTGCTTTTATAGTGAACCCAAAGAAAGACAGTGAAAACACGCCTGTGAAAGGAGGAACAGTAGCAGACCTTGGTAAAACAAACACACCACCCTCCAGCACCCCATTCCCTAGGTTTTGTAGTAAAGTCCTGCTTGCAGGCCAACAGAGGAAATATTTTACATCTCTCAATTTTAAACAAGTCTTTAATTCTACTATTTTACTGAATTAATTCAGTTTTCATATGTATTTCAAGTTGAAACATATTTATTCTTTCATTTGCAAGGCTGTTCCCTTGTAGGCATCTGTCTTAATATGACACATGAGCTCTTTCCTGGCAGAATTTTTCTTACTGAGAATCAAGGTGAATCACAGGTTCCCTGAGTTTTGCTAAGCCTTTGACAGAAGAGGTATGAATTAGTGTCCCGTATCCTATTAAACAAGGCTACGTCTAGGTCACTGGGGAAGGCGGTAATTAGGTATGGATTCCTAAGTGTGGAAAAATTGTAATTATCGTTCCTCTGTATTCTTATCTATTCCCTTGTCTTGGATAGTTGAGTGCCTGCATAAGGATGAGATTGCCTTAATGATGTGTGGTCTGCTTTGCTTTCCTCCTCACTTCCCTTCCAAACCAAATGAAATACTCTTTCCAATTAAGCAACTGCATTGCTGGAAAGGCTTGTGAGCAGTCAACTATTTATTAGTGTAATTCTCAATGCTTCTGCCTTTCAGATGAACAGGATGAGGAGACAGTGGCAACTGGAGGAAAGGTAACAGCTGCTGTTTCTTACTGGGTTTGATAGAAACTGAAATCATAGACTCAGAACAGCTTGGGTTAGAAGAGACCTTTAAAGACCATTCAGTTCCATCGCCCCTACCATGCGCAGGGAAACCTTCCACTAGACCAAGTTGCTCCAAGTCCCATCCAGCCTCGCCTTGAACACTGCCAGGGATGGGGCAGCCACAGCTTCTCTGAGCAACCTGTGCCAGTGTCTCACCACCCTTACAGGGAAGAACTTCTTCCTAAGATCTCATCTAAATCTTTCCTGTGTCAGTTTAAAGCCATTCCCCATTGTCCTTGCTCACTGGTGTCTTCACAGCCCTGTGTGAGGAAACTTGTGTGTTCACTCCCTGAGTGGAAGCAAATGCAGGGACATGCAGAGTCACAAGTTGAATTTAGTATCTCCTCGTCACAAGGGAGAGATATCAGAGACTGGCTTTAAGATTGATCAAAGTGAGTTTATCCAAGCAAGATCTTAGTGTAATGAGGTGCGGTTTTTCAGACGTGAAACTATTACTGCTAACAAGTGTCTGCCAGTAAAACTAGAAGTAATGAATCTGATTTCCTTTAATGCTTTTTTGAGGATTGAGAAGGTTAATGGGGAAAAAGTGACCGAAAATACAGCCCAGCTTAGACAATATTAAAAATCGGTGCAGTGTCAGTAACTGAAGATGGCAGCAATACCTAGGATGGCAGCTCACAAAGTATTCTACACGCATTACATGTGGTTGCAGTATATTGCAGAATTGAAATGCAGTGTCTTCTCCCATAAAGCATGCTTAACTTTATAAACAGGATGCAAAGTATGATCTTACTCTACTGCAGAGTATGCTCTGCAGATTTGAGAGCTGGCTCTGTAAAAACTTCTTCCTGGCCTCATGCTTTCTGTAATATTTTGTCAAGATTTATTATTTTTATGATGACATAGATTACACTTTTTCTGGTCCCTGAGATTTTCCTCACTGACCAAGTTTGTTCTGGCTGAGAGTTTATAGGTATGTCTCTTGCAACCTACTCACCGTTGTATTTTCTCCATGATATAGGAAGATGAAGATCCTAACAAAGGTGATCAAAGTCGGTCAATTGATCCAGGTGAAGATAATGTTACAGAACAAACCAACCACATCATTATTCCAAGCTATGCATCTTGGTTTGACTACAACTGGTAAGGAAGTATTTGGGAACTGGGTAAAGACTTAGAGCTGTGGACCTGGTGTAGATCAGGAAAGGCAACTTTGCATAGCTTGAGCTAACTGAGATTTACTTTAAAGTGAGGTAGGTATATATGGCCTCTGTGCTTCAATTCCTTCTCTTATAAAGTGAAGGTACAATAATCACTACTGAGAAAATTGACAGTAATAACATCCCTACTGTGAAAATGATGACAGCGATGGTGTTTTGTCATGAGATCACTCTTCTGTAGTGCATTCAAGTGCCTTTTGGGAGTGACTGGTAAATAATGATTGGTTAAAAACTGTTTGATCCATGCATTTGTAGTAGCAAATGGTGTTCCCGAGAGCTAAACCAGTCTGAAACACAGCTGAGAGACTACTGAAGTACATCTGAAGAAATAGAATAAACTTCATGTCACATTAGGTGTACGTGTTCTTGTAAAAAGCAACCTTAAATCATCTCTCTGGTGGCAACAGTGGACATGACGAGGTAGCTGGAAGCTTTTTTAATGCAGCTTTGCTTCTTTAATGAAATAAGCAAATTTCAAAGGGTCATGCTAGAGTACTAGGGTTTCTTTAAAAAAAAATTAAAAATAACCCTTTCTATAAATGTTGTCTCTCAAAATAGTCTTTTGAAGGTGTGCAGAGTACTCAAAGATTATTCTGTATTTGAATCTGAATTGTTTATATACATTACATATACAATCTGAATTGTATATGTCTGTTATAGTATTCACGTGATTGAACGTCGTGCTCTTCCTGAATTCTTCAATGGAAAAAACAAATCCAAGACTCCAGAAATGTAAGTGGAACATGTGAATATATGTTTATAAGAGTGTAGCAAGGTAAAGGAGCTTCCAGTTCCAGGAGTCCTGCAGTCACTTCAGCTGTGCATGTGTTAAGCTTATATTAGTAGGGGCATAAAAGAAGGAAAGAGCACCTGTACCACCTCTTCTTGTTGTAGTTTGGTAATGTACATGCATTATCAAACTACAAGAGGTAAAAGTTTAAATATCGAAGTAATAGTTAATAGTGGCTATCCAGGAAAAGTAAAACCAGTTTCTCCCAAGTAATACTGGAGCAAATTCATGAACTTCATGTGGTACAAGGCATGATCATCTTCCAGAGACATCTCAGAAATTTCATGATGCTATGGAAACTTAATAATCATCCTTATTTTTCTCTCTTTCTTACGCCATGCTGTATTTTTGAGACTTGGAGGTTTGTATGTAAGCACTGATCACAGAGTTTGTTGTAGGATGCTGTGTCAGACTGGAATGCATTTTGCACAGTTATCTGTATTGATTTCATGGTTCCCTGAGCAACTGATGGGTAATGCTGAAAGTGCAAGTGAGATTCAGAAAATTAATTTTCACAGGCCTGAGATGTAACTGTGTTCTCAAATACTAGGTAGTCTGATTTAAATCAGAGAGCTAGAGTTGCACACTGTTAGAAGTAGTATGTTTTTTTTTCTTATATAGCTGTTCCAAACCCTCTAGTGACACTTTAATTCTTGACATTACTATTAAATGCAGATGGAGCTCTCAGTTGAATTTAGGTCCATTTTGTACCTATTCCATCTCGTTGTGAGATCTGGTATCTACTGCAGAACTTAAGTGTTCTTCATTCAAAAATTATACATGCACAGCTGTTTAAAAAGCTTAAACAGCTTAAACAACTTCCCTGAAGCTGTTTAAATTAAATAATAAAAAAGGCAAGATGATTATTGTCTTGAGGTATTGCAGGTTTTTTCATGCATCACATGGTTAACTTCTGATCTGACTTAGCAGTGTAACAAAATGAACTGCTGAGTTTGCAAACTGATTTTTTTCTCTTTCAACTTCAAATGAATGATGGTGATAAACCATCCTGCATTGCTTTTCAGCAGGTGAACAGGGCAGATTTCAGAGCGTTCTTGTGTTTGCATCTCCTCTTTTCAGGCATGACTTATTTTGTGAGGATTCTGATCTCATGTTGAGGTAGAAATTAAAAACTAAATTTTTTTTCAGTCTGGAGAAGAGAAAGACTGGGAGACCTTTATAGTAGTGGCCCAGTACACAGGGAGGTTACTGAGAAAATGGAGCTAGGCTCATTATGTGTGTGGCAGAACAAAAATAAGTGAAACTGAAACATAGCAAGTTCTATATAGATATAAGGAAAATTTTTAATTCTGAAGATGATGAAGCGCTGGAATGGGGCCTTGAGAAATTGGGAGTGCTCTTCATTGGCATCTTTCAGGCCTTTCTGAAGAAACCCTTAAGCAACCTGGTCAAAACTTGGTCACAGAGCTCTAAGCAGCCTGGTCATGAAGATGTTCTGGGACCCCCAACCTGAGAAGGATGTGGAGCTATTGAAGTGAGTCCAGAGGAGGCCATGAAGTTGCTCTGAGGGCTGGAGCACCTCTGCTGTGGAGACAGGCTGAGAGAGCTGGGCTTGTTCAGCCTGGAGAAGAGAAAGCTCCGGGGGGACCTCAGAGCAGCTTCCAGTGCCTAAACAGGCTGAGAAGAAATCTGGAGATAGGCTATTGACAAGGGCCTTCCAAGCATAGGACAAGGGGGAATGGCTTTAAACTGACAGAGGGGAGATTGAGATGGGATCTGAGAAAGAAGTTCTTCCCTGTGAGGGTGGTGAGGCCCTGGCACAGGTTGCCCAGAGAAGCTGTGGCTGCCCCATCCCTGGCAGTTGTTCAAGGCCAGGTTGGACGGGGCTTGGAGCAACCTGGTCTAGGGGAGGATGTCCCTGCCCATGGCAGGGGGGTGGAACTGGATGAGCTTTAAGTTCCATTCCAGCCCAAACCACTCTGATTCTATGAAAATGCAGTGCTGACTGTGGTTTGGGTAGGAGATTGGCTTAGAGGCCTCCTGAGGGTCTCTGGCACCCTGAATGATTTTCAGTCCATAGTCCTTATTTGCAGCTTCTCTAGAAGTCTGATTTGCAGAGCTATGTTTCCAAAATTTAGTTGATCCAGAATTTATTTCACATTAACTAATCAGCATATTTTTGTTTTGGGGTTCTAGGACTTAGTGTCTAAGACCGTAAACAGATTGAATTCTGAAAGAATCCTTATAGTCCTGTCATGCTTGCCACTGATGGCGTCATCACATGTAATCCCATGCTTTTTTCAGCTGACATCATAACATCAGGTCTCCTATAGGTCATCCATAAGCTGCTACTGGTTATTGGCTATAAGTGAAGCAAATTGGAGACTCCTCCCAGTCCTGATGTTAACCTAGATTTGTATTTTTGTTGTCATTTAGGGATTATAGGAGTAGCATGTGCTCTTGGCTTGGTGTTTTCAAGTAAAATAGAAGCCTCCTTCTGAATGGAAATGTCTTGCCTCCAGCTTAGTTTTCAGGCCAATGAAAATACCATGTTTCTAAAGTGCACACAGGGTCGTTCTTCTGACTGTAGTGTCTGGAGGGTGGTTTCTGTCTTAAAAGGGACTTTAACTAAATACTAGTTGACTTCTCTTTCTCGCTTTTGACAGGTTTTAGCTGATGGGTCGTGTCATTGTTGAAAACAGATTCCCTTCAGGATAAACTTCAGGGATGTTTCTGTCTTAGGCTTCTCTCTTCACCTAGTAACGTGACCTTAACTAATAAATATTAAACTAATTTCTGGAGCCAAGACCGCTTTAAACTACCTGTTCTTGGTGTAGCAGGTGGTAACCCAATGCTCTACAGGAGCATTGGAAAATGTTCCTGAGTATTGCTCCATGGAAGCAGCTCTCTTTGTTTCTTGCCTACCAGACATTCAAGGTGGAGCAGCCTAGCACCTAGTCACATAACTTATTTCCATCAAGTTTTATACGTAATTTTATCAGAATGAAGATGTGGGATTTTGTCAGGAATGTGTATGTGCAGCAACATGTCTTGCCTTTGAAAAGCACTGGTGTCCATCTCTGTAAGCCTTATATTTTTTGGTTACCAGCTGCTTTTGCACACCACATATGAGACATCCACATCTTGAATTTTCCAAAGGCAGAAATCTGCTTATAATAGGCTGTTTTGAACACATCTTTGCATAAGATACTTGCTTGTATTTGGCAGGTTGGTTTTGTTCTATCAGAAGAACAGGTCTGGCAATTTTGTGGTAGTTTATTTTGTTCTGAACAACTTGCATTGGGGTAAATTCCAGAAATTTACTGAAAAAGCCTGCGAAGTAATGTCTGCAGGTTAGGAAATGTGCTGAACCCCAATACATGTTTGCTAGTGTTCTGAAATACAGAAATCTCATGAAGGTAATTCCTGCTTCAACTGTTCCACCTCAGTGGGTGGGGAGTGCAGTGCTGGTTCCTGGATTCTTGCCCCCTGCTTTTCATAGATCTTCTCCAATTTGCTATTCTGTAACTTTTCCGTACTGATCTTTTTATGGCTTAAAAACTCCACATGTAGAAAGAGTAGCATTCCATTTGGTGTACTACTTCTGGTTTTATGCTCAGCTCTTTTTCCTCCCAGGCTCTTGGAGGGGATTGACAAGGATTATTTAGCCTGTTTCCATGTGAAGATCAGACCCCATTATTTTTTTTCTGCAGCTAGTGGTCTATTGCACAAGTATTTGGTTAGTGACCAAGCTACAGCTGCTATTTGTGTAATTTGCAATTTAAGCGTGCTTCAATGTACTGCTAACCCAAACGCTGATAAAATCCAGAATGAAACAGTCTGGAAGAGAGGGGTCATATTCTGTATATAAAAATAAATTCTACTTACCTTTTGCTTTTGATACTGATTCTTAAATTTCATTAATAAAAATTATTTATTGGTGTTTGCCTGTCAGTGACAAAGGTGTTTGGAGAAGGTGAATCCTAAAATACATATCCTAAATTTCTAGACTTCAGTGTACATGAACTACTTATCAATTGTCTTCCAGATACCTGGCTTACCGCAACTTCATGATTGACACCTATCGCTTAAACCCTCAAGAGTACTTGACCAGCACTGCCTGCAGAAGAAATCTGACTGGAGATGTGTGTGCCGTCATGAGGTAAAAGCCATGGCACTTTCAGCTACTGCCTTTGCTTTAATAAAAAAAAGTAGGAGCTGCATTAAAAATGAAAGTGCTTCAGTGCGACAGCATAAGTGTGGGCAATAGCCGTCATACTGTTGATTAGCAGTTTCCCCACTTTTATGGCAACCAGATGACTATTTTATACTAATCTTTTTATTTATAATATTGTCTGCTTGCTAAAACATGCCTGCAGATTTTTGGATCTTAATTTGTGATGAGTTAGGTTCTGCTGTTCAGTAAATATGTGGATTTTTTTCAGAAATTCAGTTCTTGCAACTCACTTTTGTTAATTTTAAGCTGTGAGGTGCGGCGGAGCCCTAGAAGTTTGCAGCTTCCGAAACTTCAGTTCAGTGACAAACAGTTAAGGACAAACAAGGGAAATGGATCAATGGTTGTGCAGCCCATACAATCTGTACATTGCCTGCAAATGGTTCTGTGCATGCAGCCCTGGCTTTCTTTGTCTATACTTAATTAATTTCCTGTTATCTGTTACCAAAAATATCATGGTTTGTTTTATGCAACATGCTAAAATACAGAGAAATCTGCACAAAGCTTATGCTTTGTGATTTGTATTGCTATTTGTGATTAGTGAAGGACTGTAGAAGATTCTGGAGCTGGTTTTGATCCAGAAACATAAACTCCCCCATTTGCTGTCTCCTTTCTGTGGTGTCAAGCAAATCCAAAGCTTCAGTTCTTAAGGTCTTAATTTGTCACATTGTTTCATAGAGTACATGCTTTTCTGGAGCAGTGGGGTCTCATTAACTACCAAGTGGATCCGGAAAGCCGTCCCATGGCAATGGGCCCTCCTCCTACTCCTCACTTCAACGTGCTAGCTGATACACCCTCTGGGCTCATGCCTCTCCATATCCGCACTCCGCAGGTAAGCCCTGCAGGTTGCACTAATGTGTGTATACCTTTGCTCTAGCCTGTGTCATTTAACATCTCAGCAGAATAACTTGTGCATGATTTGATGACATTTTTTTCTTTTGTCCAGCTAAGTTAAGAGTTTCAGGTAGTTTGAATCTCTAAAACAACTCTGCTAGCATTGTATGCAAGTAATACTATCTATGTAAAGTCATCTCCATAGATTTATGTATGACTGCCTTGATCAGTTTATCTTCTATTTAACACTTCTCTGAAAACCTTGACTAACTTTCAATTCTTGCCCCCTCATCTTTCTGTTTTAATGTTTGTTCACAGGTTCCAGCTGCTCAACAGATGTTGAGTTTTCCAGAGAAGAACAAGGAGAAACCGACTGATCTGCAGAACTTTGGGCTTCGCACAGACATATACTCAAAAAAGACTTTAGCAAAGGCAAGTATGTTGGGATGTTTTTCCCTGTCTCCTGCTAATTAAGATTTCTTCCTCAATTGTCCTCTACTAGATGACATTGAGACGTTTTACGTTACTCATAGATTCCTGGTTTAGATTTTGTTTCCATCTCAGTGTAGGACACTAAGATATGTGATTGTGTTGGGCATCTGATGTTATAGAAATAAAGACACATACCTACCCCAAACTGATTAATACTGTCAGTCTTCAGATACCGAACTCTTGTTATGTTGCTTCATATTTTACCTGAATGGTTCAGCTTCAAACTATCCATTGATTCAGTACAGAAACAGAGGTTTTTCCATCAGGGTCTTTATCCTGTTTTCCATGTCTGAGCAGGGTTTTCCAGACTGAGTAAGCTAGACAGTTGCTTGATTATCAAAGGTGTCATAAAATCACTACAAGGGGGTATTTTGGCACTGTCACTGCAATGTATTGTATTAGATAGTTAAAGTTTTGAGATACCATTACAGTGACCTTGGTAATTCTATAACCTCTTGCCTGTCTCCTGCTACTGGATACCTGTGTTTGATACTTGATAGTGCTTGGAGGTATTGCAGGAATACCATGTTACTACTTCAATGTCACCTTCCATTTGGTAGTCTATAAAGTTCTGCTGATTAGTGCTTCTCTTGGTCTCACACCTAAGAGTATGTGAGCCCAAGAGGCTAATTCTGTGTAATTGGTTCATTTTCCTAGAGAGTATTATTGAAACCCAGAAGATTACTTTGTACACTGTCGTTTATACTATTTCTACTTTATTTATCACCAGAGAGAGAACTATTAAAAGAAGAAAAAAAAAAAAAAAGAAAACAATCCACAAAAACCCAAACGAAACCAACACACAGTATTTCTAGAGATAAGCATTTTTTATAAATCCTGATTCCATCATTACATTTATGGATTGACTTTTTTGCTTAGTTTATGGAGGTATAAATATTCATGTAAAAAGTCATAAATCTTCTGCTGGTTCTAGACTCTGGTTCTATTTACAAACATCTGTACTAATGAACTTGAGCAGACTTGTTTGCAGAAGTTGATTTCCCTTTTTGTTTTGTGTCTAGCAGTTGCTTTTTTGGCTCTTCATACAAGCCTATTTGAGAACTGATCAGCTGCTGGATGACTCAGTTTGATTAATGTTCTGCTCGGGTTAGTGATTTGTTTGTGAAATGCATCTTGAGATAGGATAGAATTTCCTCTCCTAAATATTCCTTTTGCTGTGGTCTTGCACAGAGACATCCAATCTAGATAATGGTCTTTCATAGGCAGCTGAGAAGGTGCTTTTGTCCTTATTTGACATGGAATGGATCAGGGTGTCTGGAATCACAGAAGGGGAAGTTTTCACCAAGAGTTTGGTAACTTTTAGGAAATCTCACAAGGTATAGATTTGGGAACAACAGCCTTTGGAGGCAGTGATTGCTGAATATGCAGAGTATCTTGCTGTAATTACTCTGTCTTTTCAGATAGCTCATCTCACTTGTAAAGATTTATCGGGGTTTTTTTACTGAATTACTGATGAACTTCTAGATAAATGAACAACTTTTGGGACCAGCACGTACCTTACACAGTCCAGTATGCCTGCGTTGGAAGCTGATGTGGGCTAAAGTGACTTTGTCATAAACCTTATTCTGCTGGGAAAGGTGCCCTTTAATCTGGTTGAATCCCAGTTGTGCCTGAATCAAGTAATACCATCCCCTCATGGGACAGCAGCATCCTCCAGCTGTATGGCAGCTTGGGAGGGGGTTAGATACTCTGTTGTGTCTATCTGCTGCTGTCCTTTGAACTGTAGGATGCTTTGTGTAAACTGCTCTGTTCTTTGCTTAATTTTACTGGCAAAAGTCAAGCTGACCAGAATGCCATTTTCCTAAATAATAAAGTCCCCTAAGGGACTTTATTATTTAGGAAAATCCTCTTTGCTGTTTATGCAAGCAAAGACAGCCAGGAGAAAAGGATACCAGATCACTTTGCTTTAGCTTGGAATAAAAGAGGAGTTGCAGGTTCTCCTAGATGTGTTGAAAAGCTGGGTTCTGTGGACCCCAGCCTCCATAGAGGCTGCAGAAATGTACTCACCTGCGTGCTGTAGCTACGTAAGTACATCATGTGAATTGAACCACTGTACAAGATAACATGGTCAGCTGTAGTAGGAAGGCTGTGACAGGTACATGTTTTGCTGGATAAAATAACACATTATTCCTCCTCTTAATGTTTTCTTCAAAAAAGTTCTATCCGTTAAAGACCTGTATTTCACTTTTTTTTCCCTCCTACTGTCTTTTATAGAGTAAAGGTGCAAGTGCTGGAAGAGAATGGACAGAACAAGAGACATTGCTGCTATTAGAAGTAAGTACATGAGGGCAAAACCAAAGGCTAGGAAACCAAAACATGCAGAATATCATTGCACGCTTTAAAAACCTACATATAGATTAATTGGGTTTTTTGAGGTGGAGTTAGATGACAGCTGCATGCTTTCACAGAGAATTGGAGTGGAGAGTTTATAGTGGGAAGCAGTCTCTTGGGACTCAACTGGTGTAGCTGGAGGAGCAAAGCGGTTGAGTATCTGTATGTAGAAGGCAATGCTGCCTGTCTTGTTATGTTTTTAAACTGGTAAAAGGTTATAGCTCTCCCTCAGAATCATCTCTTTGACCATCACAGTTACAGGAATGTTATTACCAAAAAGGCATGGCAGTAACATCCTTGTAATAGACGGGCTTTGTGTACTTTAAGGTTTAAATTCTAACTTACAAGGAAGAAATTAAGTATTTAAGAATATTTGCATAAACTCAGGAATAGATCTTGCAGTGCAGAGAGGTCTTTTCATTAAACAGAAGTTGTTAACAGCATGAATGCCCTTCAGATAATAGTTTACCTGCCACTAAGATAAATACTTCGAAATTCTGTTAATCTTTATAGGTTCATGGCTACACCACAGCACCTAAGGGAGGGAAACAACTAATTTTTAAAGTTTAAATAGTTAAGAAACAGTTGAGGCTATTTCCTGTCTTCTACCACAAAGAAGGGAACCTCTTTATTTGATAGTTCTTTAGTACCATACATCTACTCATTCTTTTTGCCACTGAGCTGCACTTGGTGTAATCTATTGTGGTTTTTTGGGAAGTCTACAAGAAATAATCCATGAGATGACTTAAATGAGTTACTGTAAAAA
>JANHGB010064175.1:0-10512 GCA_026283785.1 Coracopsis vasa | reverse complement strand
CATAAATCAGAACCATGCAGCTCGCTCTCTCACTCCCCCTGCCCTTTCCTCCCCCCCTGCTCCTGGAGGGATGGGGAGGAGAATCGAAAGAATGTAACTCTCACTGGTTGAGATAAGAACAGTCCAGTAACTAAGGTATAACACAAAACTTCTACTGCTGTCATTGATAATAATAATGATAAGGAAAATAACAACGGAAGAGAATACAACTGCTCACTATCAGCCGACTGATACCCAGCCCAATCCAAGCAGTGATCTAGCCCTTCCGGGTAGCTGGCCCCAGTTTATATACTGGGCATGATGTGCTGTGGTATGGAATACCGCTTTGGTTAGTTTGTGTCAGGTGTCCTGTCTCTGCTTCCTCCCAGCTTCCCCTCCTCCCTGGCAGAGCATGAGACTCAGAATGTCCTTGGTCAGACTAAACATTACTGAGCACCAACTAAAATCATCGGTGTTATCAGTGCTGTTCCCAGGCCGAAAGTCAAAAACACAGTGCTGCACCAGCTACTGAGAAGGAGAAAAATGACTGCTACTGCTGAACCCAGGACATCAACATTTTTAATATTTAATTTTTATCTTGAACATCATATTAATGCAATGAAAATAAAGGTTTATTAGTATTGGAGGCATATGGGGATGTTCCCAAATCTGTGGGGAAAAAGAAGATAAAATTCGGCTCACTGTAATACCTACTGGTACAACTGAGCATGAATTTAAAATTTTTACCACCTTCGGAGGAGAAGGAAGTTTGAAGCACAGACCTTCCTAATATTACTAGAAAGAAAGCAAGAAAAGGTAGAAAACGATTTAAAAGCCTTTGAATCCTATGAATACACATCAACTCTTTCATTTCCTGTTCATTTTTCTGTCAGGAGTTCTTCTGGATCAAACCTTAATCCAAGCTGCATTTTCAAAAACCATTTATGAAAGAACAAAGGTTGCACTATTACAGTTGAATAAAAGCAGAAACAGCAGTATTTCTTCTTTATAGCCTGGGTTCAGCCACCTAAAAGCTACAGAATGATGGGTGGCAGATTACAAGTTCAGTGGACTTCTACAGGCCAGAGTCACAGTAATTGCCTAATATCATCTTCTGAAGTGTTTTCAAAGATAAGAACAAACATTCTAGTCTACACTTGCCTGGGTGAGGCAACAAAACCTCAGGGTCATTGCTGACTGATGATGGGAACTGTGCTAGCTAATCAAACCTTGATGATTACAAATAAACAAAAATAATTGTTTGTGCACCACATCCTCTAGTCTTTGGGGTCACAACAAAGTGAAAAGGAAACGGTAATGATCTAAAATATTATTTTTAATACTGTAGTCAATGGGGAAAAAAAGAGCTTTATTTTACATTATGCCACCTTATCCCCTTCTAAATAATTGTCAGATGTTGACTCATGTCTGATTCAGATATAGAGCAATATTCTTTGTGGGTGGTGCACTAGCTTAGAAAATTTTTGTGCTGTTATGGCTTGTCAAGCTTGTGTTTTCATGGAAATCTTTATCAAATTCATTAAAAGAAAAAATATTATTTCATAATTGTATCATTTAGACACTGTCATGTGGCAGAACATTGGCCAGACACACATTTGAATCCTCAGCAGCTGGACTGTTCTTGAAAGTTTTTATTTCTTTGTAAAGAAATTCATATAACACCAGTGACCACAGTATACCTTTGTACTCAATATATACATTTCTAACTTGTCAATGTTAACATTTAAATATGTAGTTGTTATTATTGAAAAATAATTCAACATTTATACTTTATTTATACATGATACAATGCAGTATTTAATATTCTGAGTTCTGGGTTTTCTCGCAACCCTCCTGATTTCCCCTTCCATTTAAGTTCAAACATAAAAATTAAAAATATCCATAGTCCACTGACATTTCAATTGAAAGCTGCAGCTCTCAAGAGGTGTTTATGGCAATGTTTTCTTCCTTGTAATATCACCTTGCAGACTATTTAGTTGTAACTGGCACAAAAATCCATATGACTGCTCTTTGGCATAGCAGAAGGACTGATGAGGCAAGTCCTTAAGCCTTTCTTCAGAGTCTAGATAGCATGAGGCAGGTGAAACAGTTAAATGTAAGGTTCACCTAGACAAACTTTTGGCCCTTTTTAAGGAAAGAAGTAACATGCCATACTACAAGGTGAAGCTGTTAGGAAAATATCAATATTATATTTATTGATACAATAAGACACAGTAATTAAAAACTAGCAATTTTGAATAAGAGTGTCTGCACACATTCTGCATTGATACAACCCATTGGTTATATTTCTTCCATCATTTTGTTTGGAAATACATGTAGCTGTTTTTTAACCTGAAGTTGAACATGGCATTAGTTATATGAATTGGCAAAATTACATTTATTACATGAATTAAATATTAAATTTCTTGCTCCTGTCTGATACTGTAGGAGACAATTTTAACTTTTCCAAGAAAAACCCCAAACATCTAAACAGCTAGAAAGAGGACATGAAACTGAATTCTACAAAGTCATAGAAAGAGAAGGGGAAGTGTAGAAATATGTTGTGTTTTATATGAATTTGTGTAAATGGAGGGGAAGAAAGCCTTTAAATCTACTTCTACGAAATTTTATTTCATCTATCCTCAGCATTTTGAGTGTGTTTTCTCTATATGATATCCAAAGGCTGTCAAGACAATTGCATACAGAAGGCTGAAGCTACATTATGAATGTCTTATTGTCTTATTTTCAAAAGACATGAATTGCAAGTAAAAAGGATTTTTCTTGGACTTTTTTCATGGTGCATAATCATTAAAGTAATTCTTCTCAGTATATTACTTATCTGTACTAATCACTTGTGATCTTAAATATCAGTGATCCAAATGAAAAGATAATGGGTTTTAAAAGAAAACAATTATCTAAAAGCTTACTTGAGTTAAATGGAAGCTGAATTGAAATTGAAGAATTTATCCTTTTGTACATGTGCAAACATTTTAGGGTTATCAGAAAGAGCATATTCTCACAATGATTTAGTAGTTGGTGGCACATAATTGTGTAGAAAAAGGATAACCTTCTCCTTAATTCTGAAGCATAGTATTTTCCAGAGATAGGTTAGTTAATGCTAAGAGTTTCTATACACAGTATTGTTTCCACTAAGATCATGTAGTTTAAAATGAAGAATTTCCCTTTAAACAAATGTTGCAGATAATAAAGGCATTTTGTTAAAAAGGGGGAGGAATCTTCTTTCATTGGCAGGTATGGTGCTTTGATCTGTTGGTTAAGCTTCTGTTTGGAATGTGCATTCCTTTTAGTCTCCATGGGGATCCAGATAGTTGCATATTATGTACAGTGTCTAACCACAGAATTAACCTAATTCTAGCATATTTTGTGCACTTTGGAAGTTATTAAAACAAGTTGCTATGGTAATAGCTGTTGAACTCCAGAATACTCAAGGCAGTTACAGACTAAATTTGTTCTAACAATCAGATAGAAGCAATCGTTCTCTATTTTTTGTGCACTGTGACAAAGTTACAATTGCCAGAAAGTCAGCCAGCCTTATAATTTTTAACAGGACTCCTGGGAAGAATGGGAAGTACAACTTTGCAGGTGTGGGACTGAAACACAGAGAGGACAAGTAATTTGGTGCTCTTACAGAAAGTCTGATAGACTGGGAAATTATTACATGCCTTCTAAGCCAAAACATAAGCATCCAACTTAAATCCACCATCTTCAGTTTAAGGATAGTTTAAAATATTTCAGAATTTGTTGGTCTTATGGTGTCTAAAAACAAAACATACAAGCAAACAAGCAATCCAACACACCCCAAAACCTCACTGCATTGGTTATATGTGCCCTAATAAATCATTTGGGCAAGGGAACAGTCTTGAACACTTGCACGTAAGTAGCTGTATGTATTTGCAGCACTGACATACAATAAACTGTTAACATACTGCAAACAACCTAGTGGTTGAGTGCACAGTTCCTGGCATTATCTGGCCCAGCGCCACAAATATTCTCCTAGGTAATGCCTGTGCATGGTATTGAGCCCATGGAAGCGCAGGACAGTCCTTTCCAGAAGGCAACACCCTGTTTTGGAGAGTTCTGTTACCTGAATGCAAGATTTGGCCATTGTATTTGGCCTCAGGACCACAGGACAGATACTGGACTGCTTTATTGACTGAAACAACCATAAACATTTGAACAATGCACTCTGAATTTCAAAGGACATTTCTACACACGGATTAAAGTACATTTTCTGAAGCTTAACTTTCCTCAGATATGACAAGTTTAGTGTCTGTGCCTCATTTACATAAAGACATCACCACTGTAAGGAAAGTTCCAAGAAGTCTGCAATTTAACTGAAAAAAAAAAAAAACCAAAACCCAAAACAAACAAACAAAAAAATCATCAAAAAAAACCCAAAACAAACTACAAAAAACCCACAAAACCCAGCTCTGTTGCCAAGACATTTTTTGTTGGGAATGGAAATAAGCAGAATGTTGAATGCAAAACCTGCCCCTCTCCTAGCCAGGTCACCCCATGTGGTCCAAAACAGATCTTTGGGCTTGTCTTTCTGTCACTCTTGTTCATGTATCATGCTTAAATCTAGATCATACAAACCTCAAGTGTTTGGATAGGCTGTCTTACACATAGACTTCATGTACTTGATAGTTTCCTTTTCCTTTAAATTCTTGATGTCTCGATTTTCTTCGGTAACTGCATACCACAGAATTTTTCATTGTATCAAGGATGTGTTTGAAAGGAAAGCAGATTTTTGAAGAATGGTTCATAAGCACTCCTATTTGTGATCTACTGAAACTTAACCATGAGGACCCATTAGAAGTGATTCTGAGCAAAGGACACTGAAATACTTATTATCAGAGTAGTTAGGAGCAATGTTTCCTAAAACCATGAAGACTTACAGAGTTTTTAGCCTACTGGAGACCCCTGTGCTAATGAATGTCTGTGAGTTTATAAGCCTGCAGCCTTCAGCTGGAGGTGTCAGTAGGGAATGTTTTATTAGCTTTGTCTTCTATTCAGAGAAAGAGTTTTCTGGATTCATGGAAGAACATCTTATGATTCCTCTTTTTCTCTGAAGTTGCATAAATTGGGTCATACATCTGATTCCTTGGAATATGCAGCCATAAAAAATGCTATCATATGATAAACCTAATATCTCTGACTACTTCATTTCTTGGTATCTCACAAGATACCTATTAAAGTTTGAGGGTAATACAGATAATGTAAACAATTTGGGGAAGAGGCGATGCTTTCAGATTGCTTATAGGCAGACAATTTACTAGTGAATCACTGTAGTTGCCAGGAAATGGATTGAATGAGCAAATTTCCATTACATTTGTAAACTGAGCCAAACACTAGTTGCCAATGCACACACAGCTGTCTGAGCATACCAAATGGTAGGTAATGTTGGTAATGCTTTTTGAAATAGTAACCTAATGTTCTACATCTGTGGAACACTGACCTAGTGGTTCAATACTCTTTAGTGCTTGTAAAAGTCTACAGTGTGGGCCGTAAGGACATACAGTTCATATTGCAATTTAAATACATAGAACAATTAGATATATTAAGTCAAAATGTACTCAGTTATTTTTGTCTAATGGACTATTCTCAGTTAATATACTAAAAAAGATAGGAAGAAAGAAAGAAAGAAAAGGCAAGCACAGAAAGACATAGTGCTATTCTATGAGAAGTGAAAAGAAAACCTTAAATGATGGAAGAAGTTAGACATTCATGGCAATGTCACTCAATTTGTAACATGGAGACAACACTGACTAAGTTGATGAGATGTCTGTAGCCCCCTTAACATTTCATAAATGCTTCCAATTTCCTTGTTACTACCGCTCCTACTTAGAGCTGGAAGTATTAGTGATATCATTTGTAAGTCCTTCATTCCTTTAAAAAGCATACAAACTTCTCTGTGCTCTCCTGCTGGTTCAATTTACAAAAAGATGAAAGCATAAAAGCAAAGTCAATTTATGTCATAAAGGTCCCTTTTTAATTTTAGAAAAACATATCAAAACTACAGCAAGTTCTAATAAAAATAAAGATTGACTTCATTTAGATAGCTGTATCTGGCTATGATCATGGTTCTTAGAATTCCCAGTCCTTCAGTGTTAAACACTATTCTTAACCAGGTAAGAATAAAATAGTTAGCTTGCCTTACCTATTTTACAGTTAAATTCCAGTTTCTCAAAATTGGATGATGAATCCTTAAAAATATTTTTTGTTGTGTTTCCATCAAAGTGTCATTTTATTTAGTTAATGTTTTCTCTATACTTCTACTCTTAGACACACAAACCCATAATATATATAATAGAAAAATGCAATGAATACAAACAAATAAAAAGGGTATATTAAAAAGAAACATATGCAAATATATTTAAATTTGGTATTGACATGTTGATTCACATAATGTGGATATCACATCATTCCATTCTTTTCTGTGAACTAGTTTTTCCAGAAAGATTAAATTTGTCACAATATTCAGTGTAGTTCAACCAGGAAAAGACATGGGGGAAAAAGAGTTGTGGTATTGTTGAAACACATAGAAAGATTGTTCCTGATACTAGGTTGTCTTTAAAAAGTTGTTCTTATATTAATGATTTAAGAAACAGCTTTTCAATTTTTTTTGTTGAACTTATGCAATTTTTATAAAAAGATGACACTTTGTACAAAAAGAAACTAAAACACTTCCTATTCTTACAAAGTATGAGGTTTTATCTATGATTTTACTTTAACAACAAAATTCCTGAGGTCCAAAGATACAAAGAATTGACTAAAATTATAGGACACCCCATTCCTTCAAGCTAAGAGGACAGTGCAGGATACAAAATACATAAACAGTCACCTCCGGGAGATAACAGCAAATTAAAAATATCAAGATACAATACATAGGTCACAGGGACACAGGTTCGGTGTATACACTAAAATCCATTTAATAATTGAGGATACACCTGAAAGTAGTAGAAGCAAAAATAGTTTGAGGAAAAGTTAGGAACTGTATATGTATATGTGTATGTGTATGTGTATGTGTATGTATATGTATATGTATATGTATATGTATATGTATACAAGGCTTAAGTAATCAAATGCCTCTGTTATTTTAGCAGTGCAAATATATTTCTTTGCAAACAGTATGAAGCAGGTATTCTTCATCAGGTATGACCATTAAGCATTTAAAATCTGAGGTACGTTAATTATTTCTTATCATTCTTATTGTACACCCTGACCAGATATATAAAATATTATTAACAGTTGAGGGTGTGCATGCTTTATATTTCTTGAACAGAATGAGTAATTGAATAAAATGTACACATAAAATAATAAATGGTTTAATCTTCACTTCCTTTGCTATGTAGGTGAAAGATTGAGTTTAATTCTTCTTTCAGCACAGCCAAAATAATTGTGTATGTATGGTTCTCACCAAGAAGGGTGTGGTTTGACATTTTCTTTCTTAACTACCTCTATGCCAGGGCTTTTGCAACAAACTTTGGGAACTCAGCTCCTCCTTACGTCCCATCACATATGAAATACACAGAGTTCATTGCAATTACCTTGCATGCTCAGCATTTTGTAATATCAAGATTTAATCCAGAAAATTTAAGAACTCAATCTTGAAGTTTGTTTTCTTTTCCAGTTTTCGAGAACAATTCTAGGAATTAGTCCAACCTTCATGTAAGCAACTGGCTATACTCAAATTTCCTTAAATATGAATGTAACTGAGAGCATGGATCTTTATAAAGGAAATTAATTTCTAATTTTTTTTAACAAGAGTTTACAAGAAACATTGAATTTTGTAGCTTTAATTTCTCTCTGAAAAGATATGCACACATATTATATAGCGGTATATACTGTGCCATGTATGATAATTTAACCTTTGAGTCTAAAAAAAAATACTTTGATTTGTTGCCAAAAATAATCAATTTTTGACCTTAATATCTCTTACCTTGCCTGACAACTTAGGAAATACAAATAATGGATGATTTGGGAGAAAAACAAAAGCCTCAGTTCAACACAAATCACAGATTGCTGAACATGGAGAAACTGGTTAGAGCAACTATGGGAAGCATCTGGTCTTTGTGAACTTAAAATTAGATGGAAAATACATCTGTCCAAAAATTAGAGCACTGTCAGCTGTTGTGGACGGCTGTTACTTTCTCCATTTAAACAAAGAACAAAAGAAGAAGGCTATATTTTTAATTAACTGTTCCTTACACCCACTTAGTTTTCTCATTGCAGAGGTATCACTACAGTAACTTAGTCATGCTAAGAAAACTGTACTATACATCTATTCTATTATGAAATACATGTTACACTCAACATAGGTCAATTTTGCACTGACCATTGTTTTGATAGATAAAGATTTATTGATCAGGGTACTAATAATCAGGTGAGATCCTTTAAACGTAAGGGCTACAGAGTTTACAGGTTATGAAAAAAGCATGCAATTACACTGAGATGTATATGCACATGCCAACAAGGTGCTGGACTCCATAAAAGGACTTGGACACTACAAATTGAGCTACTTCAAGGTTTGCACTCAGTTGACATTCAGAGCAGAAGCCAGGGTTCAATATTAAGTCCTGGTAGAGTGCATAAAGAGAACTAGAAGGGGAAAGGGAGTGAGGGGAGAATCCAAACCCATGCTGTGCTTAAGGAGAAAATTTCATGCATAAAGTAATTTATTCTCTGTCTGGTCTTCAGGAGCTTAACTCCACTCCATACTGCTGAGTTCCATGCAAACCAGTTCCTGAGTCTAAACCACCCTCCTACTAATAGTGTGTTTGCCTATTATTACTTAGAAAAACCCAAACAACCAAACAACCAAAACCTGAACCAAAACGCGAACCAAAATGCAAACCAAACCAAACAAACAAAACAGAAACACTCCCACAAAATGAAGAAACAAACAAATATCCAAAAGGCAAAACTAACAAAAAATACTAACAAAATCAAACAAAACCTGAATAGACCTTGGTTTTTTTGTACCTTGGATCCTGCAGGATGGCGCCATCTTTACTTTATTCAATATTCTGTTTAGAAAGCTTAACCACCTGAGCCTGAACAAGTAGGAATCCCTAGTCCAGCTGGCAGGAGAGTATCCTAAACAGCAGGATAGAAACTTTAAGGATTGTCTTCCTTTCTGCACAAAAGGAAACCTTTAGGTGTGGTCACTGAAATGAGATCTAGAACAGCCAACTTAGTGCCAAGTGCACTAAGGGAAAAAAAAGCCTTGGAGTACAAAGCTGAATCCAGAATTTCTAATTCAAGCTCAACGACCTAACTAAACAAATTACTGATCTATGGTATTTTTATAGCCCTATGCATAAGGTAATTATAGGATGACAAATGGGAACTTTCAATTGCAGCATAACAGCTTGATAAGCCACTTCTATCACAAATAACCTAAGACGAATTAGAGGAAATAATTTCAGTCATGTTCCTGAGGGCACCAAAAAGCCCTTAATGATCATGACTAGCCTCATCTAGACCTCCATCTCTCCTAGGCCTACACCATCTATCCTTCAGCCTAGGGCCCCTTGAAAGCTTAGGCCTGCCTTACCTGCAGTGTAAGAGCACTGGTCTTCAGCTTTTTGTTTGCTTTTTTGGGTTTATGTTGGATCTTATATGGATGCTTTGGTTTTATTTTACAGCTTGTCTGTGTCCCTGTGTCCTTTTGCTTCTGATTGGACTCTCTGGATGGATCTAATTTGTCGCTTGCTATGTCTGGGACTGTTGAGGACTCAGTTGCTAGTATCTTTCTTTGCTTACTGTGCTCAGACACTGTTGTATATATTCATCTGACTGGAAATAGTTTCCATGTTACCCTCCTTAAGGAACTCACTGGATCTTACTGCTCCCTCACACTTGCAGAGGTTAGACTGAAAGGAAGACAAACTATCTTGTCACCACCTAAGGAAAAGCAGCATCACTTAGTCTCTTAGATGGGCTATTAGCTTTAAAAATCTTGTCCTCTGTGTGTGTGCAGTACCACAGCTGTATTAGGAAGGATGGAGATGACCCAGGATCATCTGGATTGATGTAAAAGTGACCGCAACCATCCTTTGATGGCTTTGTCTTAGTTAAAATACAGCAATTACAAAAATATTTTGTGATGGTCTTGATGATGACAACGTATTCTCTGCATTTCCTAATGCTAGGATCCCCTTCAGAAAAAGACAAAGTTTTTGAAATGAGGGATGAGAGAACTCAAAGTTCCTCAAGCTTAGAATGAAACAAAGTAATGAGTGAAAAATGTACAATTTGTGTTTATGAAATATTAAATACAGACATAAAAAACTTCAGCTTACAATCTTTGCCTAAGACCTACTTTAGGTGGCTGCATCTTTCATTTGGTCCAGTTTAGAACACTATGAGCATGTAGACTTTGCCCTTCTTCAGAAAAAAAAAAAAAAGATTATATGTATTGCTGTGAATTTACTTGGAGTATTGTGTACAGTTCTGGTGTCCTCAACATAAAAAGGACATGGAACTGTTGGAACAAGTCCAGAGGAG
>JANHGB010064174.1:0-14122 GCA_026283785.1 Coracopsis vasa | reverse complement strand
ACCCTTTTGCCTGTCCCACAATCAGGTGATGGGGCCCATCAGCTCCTGCTTTGTTTCTGCCTGAACTAAGTGGGAAGATTCTTCTCCCAAGAAACCCTCCTGCTTTAGTCCCCCCTCTCTGATTCCGTCCTATATTAAAGCGTACCCATGCACCTTGCTTTCTTGCCTCAGGGCAGTGAGAAAAAAGCAACAGAATGAGCTGAAGCCCTACCTGGCGTTGTGATTCCTCAACAGCTTCAGGGCGCTAACACATTCAAAGAGCAGTGCCTGACCACCATGCACACATAGTTTATGAAGGCAGAGATGTGATTGCCGAGCAGGGATGGCTGTGGAAGCCCCAAGGCCTGGCTTTGCCGAGAGAGGGTGCAGAGGAGGGAGCTCACATCAGTGCTGTGTTTTCTAGGCCCGTGACACAAGCGGATGGCACAGGGGTGGACGCCGTCTGCACCTACAGGAAGGAGCCCTCAGACCCCACCTTGGACAGGGTGGGCCTCTACCACCAAGTGAGCAACAAGACCAGAGGCATCACACAGCTGGGTCCCTACAGCCTGGACAAGGACAGCCTCTATGTCAACGGTGAACATATTTTGTCTTTTCTGTGTTTTTCCTTTGTGGTTTTGGTTTTTGTTTGTTTGTTTATTGTTGGGGTTTTTTGCATTTTGAGGCAATTTCTTGATATAGTCAAGTGTTAAGAAACTCTCATTTTTTAAGATTTTGTGCTTTGTGTCCACAGAGTCTTAATTTCTTTTTCTCAGAGCTTTTTTAGGTTAGTCCTTGTACTGGCACGTTATTCCTTATTCCTTTTCATGTTTTTGTGTTAAAATAAGAACATTATTTTTTTACACTTCTTTTAAATAGTATCTTTTTCCCTATTTTTTTGTGATTTTTGGGGGGTTTTAATTTTCCTCTTTTATATTTTTTTATCTTTGATCTTTGCCTTTCAGAATACAATGAAGGACCTGTTTTGCCAGGTAAATCTATTAAATTGTTTATAATCTGTATAGAAACTAGTAGTATCACATATAAATATCAGTATCTGTCATACCTTGTCTAATGGTGATGGTGGGTTGTTTGGGTTTTTTCCCCAAAAGTAATATAAGACATCTATATTAAGTCTTAAGACTGTTTTACTCCTTGACTGTAGAATAAAGATAACATGAAAAAATTCCATTCAGTTATGCACTTTTCCCTGGATTTTGCTTCCAGCCACAGCTGCATCTCCAAGAACTGGGAAGTTCACAGTGAATTTCACCATAACTAATCTCCTGTACTCCAGTAGTCTCAGCAATCCATATTCTGCCAAGTTTAATGCTACAGCAAGAGTCTTGATTGCTCTGGTTAGTGCGATATATTTCTATGTATTTTTTTCTTCGTGATGTTGTGCTCAACTAAATATGGTTAACTTCTGCTCTCATTCTTTTTCAGCTCAATCAGCTGTTCCGGAAGTCTAGTATTGATTCTGTGTATACAGGCTGCAAAATGATGGCTTTCAGGTAAGTATAATAATTCTAGTATAATACACAAATGGATCCTAATCCCTTAATTCACTTCTACATCTTTTATCACTTGATTCAAGGAATCCAAGGAATCATTACCCTTTTTTTTTCAACTATGTCTTCATAACTTTACTTGAATTCATATCTTCAGCATCTGAAAGATCAAGTATGTTTTCATGGTGAAAAAAAATTGCATTTTCTCTTCTTCTTGGCAATGTGGTTGAATTAAATAATAATGATAAAAAACCCCAGTATGTATCATGAATATTGAATTCTGGAACAGAACAGTATCCATCCTTATTTCCCTAGACCTGCACAAAAAACTGGAGGCACTGGAGTAGATGCTATGTGCACCTACAAACCAGATTCTGCTGCTTCCCAGTTTGATCGAGTGACTGTTTACCGTGAAGTGAGCAACAAGACAAATGGCGTCACCAACTTAGGAATCTACAGCCTTGACCAGGAAAGCCTGTATATTAATGGTAAAGTGCTGATTTCCATCTGAATGTGGGGACATTCTTTGCCTAATAGTCCATAGTTGTCTTGTAATTAAAGCACAGTAATGACTAGTGTGCAGACGGAATAGCACTTGCAACATGTATTCTTGGACTCAACCTATGTGCTATGTAATTCACAATGCGCCATCATTTGCACCTTCTCCTCACACTAAGCACATTTACCTTCCGAGTTTTTGCTTTGTCAGTTGCAGGTTTGTTTTGGGGTTTTTTAAATATCTGATAAATTACCAGAACATGCAAAGCAGAATATAAACCTTAAAAGAAGTAAAGGCAACTAATTTCAATATAAATTTGGAGCCTTCCTCCACCATCTATAACAGAGCTTTCTTCAAAATAGCACCTCACTGCACTACCATAAATAGTTTTAGTGACAGCTCAGAAATAGCAATTCTGTTGTCCTTCTGTAACATCATTCCCTTATACAGATATCCAATTCAATTCACTACTTTTGTCCTTTCTCCTTTCAGATTACCATGAAGCCCATCTCTTGCCTTGTAAGTACTTTGAGTAATTAAAAAGCCATGATGCCCTATGTGTCCATACACAAGATAGAGATGAAAACATGGCACTTAGTTGCCAGCTGGGGTTAAATCATAATCTCCAGATATTTTCTCTTTTTGGCCTTTGAATGGAACTAGAAGTGAAAATAAGACACAAACATCTAACAGGGAGAAGAATTAACTTTAGTATTTAGTAACCATTGATATTCATGTCTCAAGAAGCATTTGAATTAGATCACAATTAATAGGGGGAAACTGTGTGAGTACACCTGTTTGCAGAAACACAGAATTGCACTCTTGGAAGGCTAGAGTGTAATTGATGTTGACATGCAGTTCAGTCTTTTCTAATGGCAACACTGCAAGTGAAAAGAATCTGAGGTTGAAAAAGCTAGACGCTTTCCAGTGTGATTAAAGGACAACAGGGTTTGTACACACCAGGATAACAGGGGAGAAGTAGATAACCTCAGCTCCTCATCTGTAGCGGTCAGGTACCTATTTACAGCCTGCTCATCTAAGACTGGTCTTCTGTAGAAATCTGGATGAACTGAATAGCCCTCATCTGCTCCTCAGCTATATGCTCTGTGCTGTTGCTGACATTATCATTCCACAGTGAGCTGTTCAGTATAGCACCCATTCATTCCAGCTGATAAGAGCTTCTTTATCCCTGGCTTTAGCAGGTTCATGAGTATTTCTTTTCTTGTTGCAACAAATTTTGTGCTTTTCTTGCAGCAGCATCTCCAGCTCCTCCTCTTGCAAGAGAGGGACATTTCACAGTGAACTTCACTGTGACCAATCTCCTCTACACATCAGCATTAAGAAATCCAAATTCTAAAAAATTCATTGCTGCCAAAAAAACTCTGACGTACTTGGTGAGTGTCAATCAGGTTCTTCTTGTGGCTACGTTCTTGGTTTTACTATTTATTCACTGTGACTTATCTACTGGCTTTTCTTTCTTGGCAGCTTGATCGTATGCTCAAGAACAGCAGCCTTAGCCGTGTTTATACTGGTTGTACAGTGATGGTACTAAGGTAGGCACATCCTGGAACTCTTATAGAAGACAAGGGCAAATCAAATTTTAGCTGACAACAGGTTTATGCACAAATCTTTCCTTTACATATAATTTCTTCCTGATTTTGTTTCCTTCTAGACCAGTAGAGACTGTTGAGTTCTAATGAGTGCCAAGTAGAATTACACCTCATTTGTGATCCCTTGTATTGGGTAGTTATTGCATAATCTCCTCTAATTATGCTTGCATTGATTTCACATCAATGTTGTACTATATAAAGAGGGTAATCTGACTAATTTTAAATACATTTCATTTAGAGTTACAATTGTATAAAACAGCAAAATATTAAATTTCCAGAATTTGAGTTCATTCGTTTAATAACATTGTTTTATAGTATTTTAAGGTGGCTTTCACTACCACAGTAGTATGCAAGCAAACTCAAGCAAATGCACAGAAGTGACATTCAGGCCCATAAATGTGTGATTTTTCAGGTCCGTGAAGAACAGAGAGGGCACCGCCATGGATGCAGTCTGCACATACAGAGCTAATGCTACCACTACCGAATTTGACCGAATCAAGGTTTATCATGAGCTCAGCAAGATGACAGCCAGCTGCACTGAGCTAGGACCATATAGGCTGGATGCAGCAAGCTTTTATGTTAGTGGTAAGTGTCTGAGCTGATGTCAGGAGGGAATCACCTTCTGACTGCTAATTTGATATTAAGAGGAATAGAGATGCTACATAACTACAGAAGCAATCAAACCTGGAGAAAGAGCAAGAACAAGGGTTAACCAAAGCAGAGGACTCACTGTCACTCAAAGTCTTTGCACTTTGTTATTCCTTTCAACTTAGCCAAATACAATATACCATAGTACACCACAGGTCACTCTCAAGAAAATGTAAGGATTGACCTTCCACGGTGCACTACGGAATGTGCTCCTCTGCAGAATAGCACAAGAACTGGACACCAATTCACCAAAGTCATATTTAAATTGTCAATGTTAAAGTTAAATTGGATTTGGGGAATAGGTAAATTCCTTATCAACATCCCTAGGGAAGGCAGAATCCTGTGCACTGCTAAGAAAAGCAGCAGCATGAATGTGCATTTACACCTAGAAAGTCATCGGTTTTCCCTAGTAAATATTTGCACACAATCCTTCAGACAAAAGCAATTCAAGTTCTCTATTCTTCTGTGTGCCAGACCTTCCAAGCTGTAAGCCAGTTTCTGAAACGCTATGCCTTTTCTTTCCCCCACAGGTTATAATGAACTTCAGCCTGGACTATGTAAGTACCTTTAAATAGCAATTGAAAGGGCAAGAAGATTTTGCTAGTTAGCAATAGCTGGAAAAGAATGTTGGACTAATGAAGAGCACTACTAGACTTACAAAAGCATTAAGAGAATTCGAGAGCCTGTTAGGGAACTGCAACTGCTATGACCCTGAAGCCAAATAGAATATCTGAGAGTTTTATTTACAGTGTTTCCTCTAGCAATGATGATGATAAGTTGTGTTTTCAAGCAATAATTTGCCTTGCTTGTTACAGCTGTTGATTCAACTACACCACCTCTGTCACCAGCAATAAGGAATTTCACATTGAATTTCACTATAACCAACCTCCAGTTCACTGCAGATCTGGCAATGCCAAACTCTAGAAAATTCAAGTCAACAGAAAAAGTCATGTACTATTATGTAAGTCTGGCAAAATGATGGCCTGCTTGGGCACAGTTCTCTTAATAGCTCTTATCTCTTACTTCTTCATGACATTTTACTTAAATATTATTCTTTTTCTAGGTTGACTCTTTACTCCAAAGAAGCAGCATTGGCCCTGCTTATATTGGCTGCAAAATAATGGCATTCAGGTAAGAGCCATGTCTGGGAAAAGTCTGCATTACCTCCTTCTTAAAAAGGTGTTTCCCATTTCTCAGCATTCAACACATCTGAGTGGTTTTTTTGTATACGTGTTTGATCATATACTGAAAGTTAAGATGGACTTCTCAATAATAGCTAAAATACCCTAAACCAATGCCTCATTTCCTAGATCAAAGAAGAACAAGTATGACACAGGAGTAGATGCCATCTGCAGCTACAGAGATGAGCCTTCAGATCCCAAGTTCAACAGAGTGATAGTTTACCATGAACTGAGCAATATGACAAATGGCATCACCAAGATGGGACACTACAGCCTTAACAGCCAGAGCCTTTACATTGATGGTAATGAGACCGCCTCAAGGCATTATTTCATATGTTGACACAGACTATTTTGAAATAAGAATGAAGATTAAATGCACCTCTCAAACCAGATAGAGGGAAAAAAAAGACCCTGCCCGAATTACTCAGTTAAAACAGTCATGAATTTAGTAACCATTCCTGATCTTCTGTTATAAAATCCCACTTGTTTAGTCCTGCTGAGATATTTGTTGAACATATACCTAATAATTGTCCGTTTGTTTTTTCAGATTACAATGAGCTGCATATTTTGTCATGTAAGTATATTTAAAACCAGATACACATTAAAGCTACTCAGAGGCATAAGTTGATTTTGTTTCCCCTAATTTGGCAATGCTTGTAAGATCACAGTATCTGAAGTTTGCTATCATGTTCATATGTTTTTCTGCTCTAAATGTGAGGAAAAATAATAAGTGTACTACGCCTTACAAAGATCCTGTTCTTATTTTATCTGTGTAATTTTTGTTCTTACAGTGGCAAAGTCAACAACCACACAAAGCCCAGGACCAATAATAGAGCAATTCACACTGAACTTCACAATAACCAACCTCAGGTTCACAACAGACCTAAGGACACCAAGTTCTGCTAAATTCAGTTCTACTGAGAAAATAATGCAACATTATGTAAGCCCAAGTCACATTGTTTTCCATTGAAATCACCCAGTATTTTCGGTTTCCCATTCTCACAAAGACCTTTCCTTGTCAGATTGTTCCCCTGCTTCAGAAGAGCAGCATTGGTCCCTATTTCACTGGCTGCAAAGTAGTAGGATTCAGGTAAGCAATATAGCTGAAAGGTTGACTTTAAACTTGAGAAAATGGATTTCCTTATGTTTGACTAACACTTTAATAACAGTTCTTTTCCTTTTTCAAGAACTTGGTATTCTTTGTAATTATCTCAGTGATTTCTGCAGCTCATCTGAGAATCATGGACAGATTAAGAGTTTTGGGATGTTTTGTTTGGTTTTGGTTTGGTTTTTTTCTTCTCATGAAAATCAAACCAACAAAAAAAAAAAAAAGACAAAAACCAAACCAAACCACAAACCCCAGATTTTTTTTAATAACTAACACAAGCCTCATGATATTCAATTCCTCAGGTCAATGAGGAATAGGGATAACACAGGAGTAGACACCATCTGCAGCTATGGAAATGGTTCCCAAGTGCCCAAGTTTAACCAAGCTAAGGTCTACCAAGAACTAAAGAACATGACAAATGGCATCACCAAATTAGGAATCTATAACCTGGACAACAGGAGTCTCTATATCAATGGTAAGTACTTGATTTTCTCATTCCTCCAGGCAACAGAGGAGTTTGGGACCACCTCAGGTCTTAGGGATCACTTCAATGGAAAAATAGTGACCTTAAAGAAAAGGTAGTCTCCCTGCATTCTACTGCATAACTTATGTCCATAAGGTGAAGTGTATACTTCCAAGAGCATTTTCACATAGATATTTAAAAAAAATTCAATATTTATATGACATTTAAGAGTTACTTTACTTTAGTCTTGACCTCAGTCGTTCACCTGCGTATCAACTTATCGCCTGATTTCTCTCCCTCCAGTATTTGAACAGTAGCACATACATTTTCTCTTTGTAGTCATCACTTTTATAAAAGCACCTTGTTCTGCTTAAACAGTAGGTTGTTTAATAGATTCACACCCTCAGGGACTGGTTCTGATGATTCATTCCCAAGTCATCCATTTAATCATCTCCTCTTCTCTTGCATTCCCTTAAGTGTATAGTTCTCTTATATAGTATTTCTTGTTCGTTTCCTTTCCAGGTTACACTGAACCACTTGAGAGATCATGTAAGTGTTTTGTCAAACTTATTTCAGGAAAAGGTGTCAAAGGAGTGGTACACTCAGAAAATAGGAGGGGAAGAGATTCTTCAGAGTATCTTTGAACTGGGCTAGGATTTGGAATGTCTTTGAAAGTGAAGGCAACTTTTTTTCATACCAAGATCATAATCCTCCTCCCCTTTGATTATAGCTCTGAGCGTAACTACTGCACCGAGACCAACATCCAGGCTTTTCACACTGAATTTCACCTTGACCAACCTCCAGTACACAGCAGATCTGGATGCACCAAGTTCCCCCAAATTCATTTCCACAGCAAAAGTTATGAACTACTATGTAAGTCTGGCTCTGGTTTTGCCCATTTTGTGTTACGGTGATGAACTTAATCTGCCTGCATTAAACTCGGGACATGCTTTCAAATTCTTAGTTGTACCTTTTGGGTTTGTTTTATTTATAGGTTGACCGTCTTTTCAAAAGCAGTAGCATAAGCTCTGTCTACACAGGATGTAAAGTGATGAGATTTAGGTAAGATTCTAGTCATTTCTAGTCATACAAATTACACAGGGTGTTCTGTAAACATCAGCAGTGTCCTAAAGAGCATGTCTGGCTTTTACTTAGGTCTGGGAGACACAGGGATGACACAGGCATAGACGCTGTCTGCAGCTACAACAACAATGCCAGTCTTGCCACGTTTGATAGAGAAAAGGTTTATCATGAGCTCAGCACCATGACAAATGGCATCACCAGACTGGGACACTACAGCCTGGAGAAGAACAGCCTGTACATCAATGGTAAGCGTCCATGAACAGTATCAATATATGGTTTTGTGATCACATGGAGATCACTCTTTCTTCCACTCCACTGGGGCTTGAGTACTAATGCACTTCCCCTATGATTTGCTGGTGTTCTGTAGGTTTTGACACTGACAAAACCAATACAGCATGATACTGCCATTCTAGAAGCATTTCTGTGCCTTAAATCATACAATTCCTGGAGAATTTAATTGTCTTGTACCTATATTACTTTTGTGATATGGATGGATCTGATGTAAAAATAAATGAACTCTACCTTTTCTATTTAGGTTTCTCCCTCACAGACACAGCTATGGCCAGAAAGCCCATCTTGATTGAAGCTCCAGCCAAATCAGGCTACAGTTTGACCTTTAGAATAGTCAATGAAAACCTAACTAACCCAGACCCTCAGTCTCCAGAATACAAAGCAGCAGTGGAAAGCATCAGTAACAAGGTAAGGAGCTGCAGCTCAAATACCATGATGGCTGTACTGGTCAATTTTTACAGCAGCTGCCATAGATTTATGTCTTAATTAGAAAAATAAATCAATCAACATTTGGGAACAAAATTTTCTAGAATCTAAAAGGTGAGATTGGCCTTGGAAATACTTTGTTAGGTTACATGTGGTCTTAAAATATTCTCTCCAGCCAAATATATGCACTACAAAATGCAAGAGGTTTAGGTGATCTGTTAAATGCACTCAGCATTTCAGTCCCATCTCTTGAAGTGTATACAAATCTCTGCAAGCTCAGATGTCAGCGCATATATAATTTATTGCTGAGAATCCAACACATTCTCTTCAGCACCAATTGACCAACATACGAACCTGATAAAGCCCTAATGGAGTAGGTTTTGCTTTTTAGATGAAGCTATAACATTCCATACTCTGAGTTTTGAATCTGTGCTGTGAAATGTCAATCAAAATGACAGCTGTCAGTCAGCAGATTGTGCTGTTTAACACTGGCAGCTTGCTTAGATAAGACAAAAAGACTTGCCAAGCTGGAAGTCGGACTCCATCATCACCAGAAGGCATAAACTGAAGTGAAAACCAACTCCCATGAAATCCAACTAGCAAAAAAACTGTAAAACAATCTGGTGTTTCTCCAAAGTTAGAGGCCCTCCTGCTTTCCTAAAGCATCTACCATGAGACCCACAACTCTTTAATATTTAACATGACATTTTTATTTTAGGTGAATCAACTGTACCGTCAAAGCAACCTGCAAGACCAGTTCCTGAACTGCAGTATCGCAAGGCTGAGGTCTGCAATACAATCTGATCTTGTTTGAAAGGTTACCACACCCTGGCACCATTCCCCAGTAGCTAAGTGCCATTATCCTCCGCAGAATTCCTCCTTTCCATTCTCCTGTTGGAAATGGTTTAGTTTATGCCTTAAGAAGTCATTTCCAGGCTTCCCAGAATGTGTCAGTTTGACTTTTTCCTGACTTGGTATGGGCTGTCATTTTTCTCAGCCTCAGTCAGGATTGCTGTAACTACTGATCGCCATCCTCTTCACGAGGACCCTGCAGCCCCTGCATTTTCCTTTCAACTTGGATTCTGCTAGCTTTTAAAAGTGGGCTTCAGGTATAGCTGTATTGTCCTACTCTAGACGGAAAGAAACTTAGACTAGGGACCCTCAGGTAAAGTCTTTAAAACGTGCTGATCTTACTGTATGCATGCAGTATAACCCAAGTTTGCAGAGAGAAGAGGTAGTGGTATTTCATTTGCTGTCCCTGCCTCCAAATAGTATGATTCACATCTCCCAGTAGCACCACATTAGCTTAAAACACTTGCAATAGCAGGAACCTTCCAGGAAACCCTTTCCCACATGAAGAACTTTTGTAATCACCAGGATATTTATCTCAGAAACTTGGGTTTTTTTGTCTACAGGGCTGGATCCATAGTGGTCGACTGCAAGTGCTTCTTCCAGTCAGCAGACAACATCAACAAAGCTGTGGTTGAAAGAGTTTTTCAGAACAGCACTTCAAATGCAACTGGACTATGGCTGGGAAGCAGTTACCAGCTGCAAGGGTTCTCAGTAGACAGTACGTAGATCTCAAATCACAGCTGCCCAGTTTCCACCCAGCCCAACCCAACCCCTTTTGGCATGGCACATTCACAATTCCCCAGCTTCTGATCAATCAGAAGCATGTGTGTGGGAATAAATCTGTTACCAAGTTGAATCACTGGACTCAGGTCAGAGTCCTTTGCCTTGAGCCAGTCCTTCAGTCTGATTCAGTGTAGCCCTTCCATCCTCAATGGCTTAAGGTGTTACTCAAATAAGAAAAGGAAGTGGTAACTACTCACCATAACTTCAGACATTTAGAGATAAAGACTTTCAGCTCTTTTCAAATGTACAACTTCCCACAGAAACAAGTGGCCTACTACATTGCTGAAGGACTGATTCAAAGGGTAGACTGGGAATTCACTGACAGATTCCTGTGCATGTTTTCCTAGCTAGAAGCCTGCAGGTCAATGCTGCGTGATAGAAAAGCCTCTGTTTCTCTCTGCTAGAATTTATACCAACTTCTCCTCTTAATTTCCAGGCTTGGAACTAGCAATTGAGCCCGCAACTTATGAAACACCCCTCAAAACCAAGAAAGAAAACTTCAGATTAAGTTTCAGAATCTCCAACCTTCCCTACTCCCCGGAACTGCAGGATTCCAGGTCACAGATGTACCAAGTGAACAAAGAGAAAATTGAGAAAGAGGTAAAACTAACAGCAATTGCTTGATTTCCATGTCCAAATTCAGTATTAAATTTACTCAATTTTCCTCAATCGTTTTGTCCCATCAGCTTGATGTGCTCAGAACTAGCAGCCTGAAGGACTACTTTGCTGGCTGTACCATTGAGAGCTTTGGGTAAGTCAAGTCCCACTTGAGTCCCAAAAGAGCAGTTAGCAGAAGAGCCATTCAGAGCCACAGCATGGTCTTTATGCCTCATCACTAACCTGTGTGCTCTGGATGACACACACGAAGCACCTTCAGTCCCTCTGTCAGTTCTTTCTTTAACACAAAAAGTTCCTGTCAAATGAGAGGTGGTTTTGTTTCCACGCTAGCAGATCTATTGTCATGCATAAACGATTCCAAAGTAAAACAAATACATTCATTCTCGTTTGACTTATTTGAACGAGCAAATTAACAAAACAATCAGCAGAACTGACCAGCCTGAAAACAAGCTCTACTTCTGTGTGTCTTCTCCAACACCTCTTTAGAGGAAGAGAAAAACCAGAGCTGATTCACCCTCTTCAAAATGCCTTACCTGGGATTAAATCAGTGGTTGATTTCACAAGGCTGCATGATTTCCTGTATCATCCAGTATAAACCACAGAAACTAATCCCATGCTAATAAAACACTGCTTAGACATCTGCAAACCTGAGCCTGATTCTGAATTCTTCTCCCTGCCTCTACCCTGCTCTATTTTTCTCTTCTCCCATGTTGATGACTCTGGCTGTCATCCTCCAGGCCTGTCAGTGGGAAGACTTACACAAGTGTTGCCTCCATCTGCAAGCTCACATCCAACCCCTTCTCGAGGGTTTTGCAAAAGCAAGACGTGCATGAGGAGCTGAAACGCCTGACACATGGATTCACCAAGCTGGGCCCCAGCTATGAACTTGAAGAGCAGAGTCTGATTGTTGAAGGTGAGAGCTCCTGCAGTTACTTTGTGGGAATGTTTTGTTTTAATCACCTCTAGGGTGTTCTGTTTCTCACCTGTCCTACCCTTAATTTCCAGGTTACTCTCCAGTCAAGACAGATGAACAGCCTGAAAGATCTGGTAAGTGCTTTTTGGGAATACTGAATACTTGAACTAAGGAAATTAGCATCACATACCTTGAAATGGAAGCTAGACCCATGCAAGAGCCTGGACGCTTACTCTTGGTAGGCTGGCAGCAAACAGCAAGGTACTATCAGAGCCAGGTAGCCTGAGGACAGGCAAAAGCAATACAATTTGGGAAGCTGGTTTGAAGGTCTGGCACAAAAGTTTGTTGAGAATTGCAGTATTTACAAGAAATCCAGGTGCAGTGTCACAAGCCTAGCCACAGCCCCAGAGCTACCAGTAAACAGGAGAAAGAAACACAAGTTCAGTTGCTTTTCCATGCACCAAAACCATGCTGACTAATTGCAGACATTGCAGACATCCTTAGCCCTGTCCCCTTCCCAAAAAGGGTCTATCCAGCAGCTAAGAGAGAGCTTTGTCTCTCTGAACATCCCTGAAACCATCTGAGGGCTCTCACACACTCTTGAGGTGATATTTAAAGTTGTAGATACTTTAGGAGGCCTAAAAGGATGCTGGTGGGGGACTCTTCATTAGGGACTGTAGTGGTAGGACAAGGGGTAACAGGTTCAAACTTAAACAGGGGACCTCCGCCGCCGCCGCCCCTCAGCGGAGCTTTCCGTCGGGACCCCCTGAAAGGGGCGCTCCCTCCTATCCCCCGACATCGGCGTTGGTGCCTGCGGGGCCGGGGGCTGCGGTCAGCGCCGCGCTGTCCATGACTTACACGTGTGCGTAACCGCGGAGCAGGGCCGGTGACCCGCTCAGCACCCACGGTCCGCACCGCAGCTGATCGCCATTAGCAGTTAGGTAGCCTCCTTGTTTTCTTTTATAGGCAGTGCTGAGACATATGATAAACATATTGTGGCCTAAAGCAATCTATGAATTGACACGAGTTTAAGAAAGCGAGCTACTGTGTAACTTCTCAAGAGCTGCGTCTGTTGATCTGGTAACAAGACCCAGCGCTGCTTGCCATTTACATCTGTACGTGCGCAAAAAGGGCTGCCAGAAAATAACACCCCCAAAACGGCTGCTGAGCTGAGACCTCCCGTACTAAACCAGCACCTTGCAGTTAATTTTATTGCAACTAAGCTGAAATCCCTGACGATCATTGTGTTAATGGCAGAAATGCTGACAAAGCCCTAACAATGGGTACCTGAACAATGTTCTCACACTGCCAGGTGCTGGGCGCCCTGAGAGGAGACAAATACGTTGCAATATTAAGCTATAGCCATTGTGCCATGCCAAGAACATTTTATCCTGTTACCATACCTAATTAAACATTAAAAGCAATTGTGTACTCAAAAATGTCCCCAGGTGTGGAGGGCAATTGACTGGCAATCTGTTTGTGTGGAGAGGTGGCAGGGGGGTGGAAATCCAACAAATCATATAAATACATAAAGCAAGACATGAAAAGCAAATCTATTAGACATGGGAGAGGTAATCACAGTGAATGTGATCATCCATGTGCCAATACAAATGATCTTGGGAGCCAAGTGTTGTTTTCTAATATATGTTCACATCTTTCATTACACTTTCTGCCAATCTCTTAAACAAGGTGTTACTTGTAGGACAAGTTACATTTCACCTGTAGTCTGCAGGTGTGTGATGGCTGGAAGCACCTCTTGCAGCTTTGTGTCCTGGTGCATGCCATCCCTGCTCCAGCTAATACAGTGTAGGCCCACTCACCAGCAACAAAAGCTTCCCAGCGAATGTGCCACAGCACAGAGCAGGATCAAAGCAGTAGTTCAAGTCCCATTCAAGCCTTAGCCTTTCTGGTAAAGCTGTCAGCAAAGACACAAACTGTGCTGTTAGCCACATGGCATGGACACTCACCCACCAAGAACAAAGAGAGGTTCCCTCCACAGAGCACATGGAAATTGCTGTTAACTTGAGCCCTCCGTCTACCCCACCTGGGACTCCACACAGTGTTTGTTTGGGGCAGTGGGTGTCTCATGAGCTGCTGCCTTCATGCGTAGGAGCTCCTTCTTCAGCCCTTCCTGGGACCTGCGCTAGGATGCTCTAT
>JANHGB010064169.1:0-11133 GCA_026283785.1 Coracopsis vasa | reverse complement strand
CAATTGGTTCCAAGTGTACTGGATGCCCCTCCAAGTAAAAGCGAACTGTGGCCTGCACTCTGCTGCCAAACGAATTGAGAAAAATGCATTGGCAATATCAGTCATGGCATACCATTTGACTGCCTTTGACTCCAGTTCATAATGAAGATCTGGCACGTCTGATACGGCAGCGCTCAGTGGTGGTGTGACTTTATTCTGGCCACGATAGTCTACCGTTAGTCTCCACTCTCCGTTAGACTTCTGTACTGGCCATATGGGGCTATTAAAGAGTGAGTGGGTCCTGCTGATCACTCATTGGGTCTCCAGTCTATGGATCAGCTTATGGATGGGAATTAGGGAGTCTCGGTTGGCGTGATATTGCCGTCAGTGCACTGCTGTGGTCCTGATTGGCACTTATTGTTCTTCGACCTTCAGCAACCCCACAACAGAAGTATCCTCCGAGAGACCAGCAAAGATGGACAGCTGCTCAATTTTCTCTGTCTTCAAGGCAGCAATACCAAAAGCCCATTGGTACCCTTTTGGGTCTTTGAAGTATCCTCTCCTGAGATAGTCTATGCCAAGGATATATGGAGCATCTGGACCAGTCACAATAGGGTGCTTTTTCCACCTCCTGATAGTTTGATGGCATCAGGGTACACTTTGTACCTACAACAGGCTTATACTCCTGTGGGACTGATGTGCCAGGCCATCTGGTCCACACAGTCCAGTAAACCCAATTGTCCTTCTCCTTCACCTGGCTAGAAGAAGAACCTCTCTAATTGTGATCATACCATTCTCCACTTACACCTTGTAGAAAGGAATTAGAATTCCTTGTCACAGGAGTTGGAGTAAAATCAGCTCTTCCACTGCACCTAGGAAGCTGCTCACCAAAGACTGGAGCAGCAACTTTCTTGGGATGATCATCCTTGACTGTTGTTCTCCTCTTCAATTCATGCACCTGTTCCTCCAGAACTGAGGTAGGTTTTCTATCCAACTTTCTTATATCTTCTCTGTGATCCCGCAGGTAAAACAATAGGATGGTCCAGGGCATGTACCTCCTTTATCTTCTCTTTTGGGCAATAGGGCACCTTCTGTTAATAGCTGAGATGTGGGTTGGTACATGTGGTGAGCTGGATAGATCGGAAAGATCGTCTCTCAGTTGTTTGAACTCCTGGGTCAGGAGTTTTTTCACAGCTGAAATGATGGAAGGGGTGAGATGTCATTGAAGCCAATAAGTGGGCATACGATGGTGGCACAGTCTGTGTAAGTTTCTGTCACATGGGTAGTGTACATTCCACTTCATCTGTATTTACAAGTGCACTGCCGGCATCTGGCCTACGACAGATCATCTCTAGAATGGCTGATTCTCTCAGGGACAGGATGCCTCTCTCTATCGTGGTCTAGTTGGCTAAGTGACTCATAACATCGTCCTTGTAGGTAAACCTTTCCTTCATAGCTGCCAAGAGCCTCTTCCAAAGGTTGAGGGACTGTTTCTCTTTTGCAATCGCTTTGTCAATTCCTCCTTCCCTAGCAAGTGATCCCAGCTGCTTGGCTTCTCTACCTTCTAGTTCATGACCACGAGCCCCATTATCCCTGCATCAGAACAATCAGGTGATGAACTAAAAGACCCCACTTGGACATGCTTTCCTGACTTATAAATATGATATTGTTTTATAAACATAGACTTGCCTTACCAAATTATGCTGAACTGCCTTAGTTTAAACAAAACTTAAAGTGCATTGGAAATGTTTTGAATAGTTATTTATGAAAACTTACAATTGAAACTCTGACTTTGTATCCAACTGTCCTGAAAAGAAGAAAATTTGAAAATCAAAATATTTAACTTTAAAAGAAATCTTTTTGTTTTCATTTCAAAGGAAGAGTTCAAGACTAAATTTACACACAGTACAAAATAAAGAATAACTGATCTTTTATTTCAGATTGATCAGTTGGTTGATCCCAAATGCTGTGAATTTTGGGGTTTGGGCCACTGAACTTGAAAATCAGTTTCTCAGCTCTAAGGAGTAGGTATCCAAATGTCCATATAAGGATACAGCTACTTGGAAATAGCTCTTATTTAATTTTGCTGGAAATCAGGTGCCCCTTGAAAAATCATATATCAGAAACAACAGCCTCTGGAATGCCTGGTTAAACATCAGATTTTCATAATTTTTCAGTTTAGCAGATTCAAAAGTGTTTCTGGAATGCACATTTTTGCTGCTGCTTTTTTGTGATTTAGTAAAGATATGCAAGGAAAGAAGTGAAGAAGATTGTGCTGGAATCCTGACTCCAGAGACATTGCTGATATTATTTTGCTTTTTACATGTTTCAGAAGCAGTATATTTACTTTATTTCAGATAGGTTTGCCATTTGTCAAATAGTTCAACAAGCTTAACATGAAAACATTTCTTCAAATACATGTAAATCCAATTTCTGAAAGCAATTCACTCACTTCAAAGCTTGCTTCACTGGCAATCATTAGTTTAATTTTCTACTTCAAATAAGTCCTTTAGAAAATTTACCCTAAGGAATATGGCTTCCATTGTTTCCCCTTAAAAAATAAAACCTTTTTAAAGTTTTCTCTGTTCCCATCCGGTAATGTGTCCTTTATGTTTCATTCTCTTTCAGTAAAGTCAATGTCTTCTCTAAGACTATTCTGAAAGACTCAAAATTACATAGTATAATCCACTAAAGTTTATGCTATGTATGGGTAGCTAATTTGTCCTCAATCTGCTTGAGAGGATTTGATCAGCAGGTTACCAGCTACTTGCCTGTAAAACTGACTGTACTTCTGTGAACAAACCAGCTCACCAAGATTCTTTCTCACAAAAGATCTTAATGACTTCAAAGTTTAATTAAAAGGGAGATAGCATATGGAAATCTTAATCACAGTGCACAATCCTGCAACAATTTAGAAAATGGATGTGTTCTACCAGTAAAACATCAATGAACTAATGGTGGGTTCTGGTTTGCTACAGAAGGTGTGAATAACTGTATTGATGCCAAACCCATTGCTTTGTATTTTACAACATACCTGAGGACTGCTGCCCACAGCAGAGACATGCAAAATTAAAGGGGCAGGGGATGGCAATCACAGTAAAATAGTTCTAGCTACCAGATAATATTTTTAATGTGAGTTGATATGAAAAGCAACACTCAAATTTTCAACTCAATGCAAATAAATATGCAACTGTGCAATAAAAATATATATTTCACTTTATGTTGACATGTATGGCTCATTGAATATTTTCACACTTTTCATGCAGTTTCTTTGAAAAAGTCATGAAACAGAGTGTACCAGGGAAACCTTTTTAAGAATAGATTAGAGAGGAATAACTGATGGATAGTAACTGACAACCAGATAACCAAAATGAAACTTTAAAATTTATTTCATCGTAAAAATAAAAAAAAAAGGCATCTCTGTCGAGTAAGAAAGTTGGATTCCCTAGTGCTACTATAAATCATAAATAAAATAATTTATTCATCTTACATAGCAAAGATATGATTAAACAAAGCTATTATTGTACCAAATGTTTTCTCCCTAAGGTTTCAGCAACATCAAGGTGACTTTATCCAGGAAACTGCAGTAGTACAATTTACCTACAACTAGCAGATGGACAAAGCATCTTGAACACTTATATATAAACCCCAACTCTGCATAATATTTATCTTACTTAAATGAGCATAAAAGCATATCTTGACACTCTTTGTGTAATATACTTTAACACTTCCCTTGAAAATTGCTTTCAGGTTACAGTCAAAGCACTGCTGTGCTTGCAGGGTTTTTTTGAGCATGATGTTTTCCCGTGCTAGCATGGTGATACACCCTTTCAGTGTAATAAATACTAGGTGTAAAGACAATTTCTGATGTAGGAAGTTTGGAAAACTTTGATATCAAACATTTTTTTGTTTGTTTACTCCTAACATCAAACCAAGACCTTCCAAAATTTGAATCTGATTTATTACAGCGTAACCAATTCTTCCTACATTAAGGACTGCTTCCACCATTCTAGTGCCTAACCTTTTTTTTTTTTTTTTTACTTTTTATTATCATGCAAACTGCCTATCTTTCCCTCACCAATGCTTCCAGTACTTGTTTCATCTTGAAAGTCGTCATATTTTTTTTTGCATGAGACAAAGGGGAAGCCGTTCTAGTATGTCTGAAGCAATTGTGACATGCTATTTAAGAAAAAGCAGTACATTATTTTCAGAAAGCCTTCAGTATGTGGTGTCTGCAACTGAACAAACATTGGCTTCCTGATTTCAAATGTTTTACTGCATGTTTTTAATTCCATCTTAAGCTGTTTTTATTTAGGGTAAGACTGGGTAGAAAATCGGGTTTTCAACTATTTCAGTTTCCCTTTTCTCTTTGTTTAAACATGCTGTCTGGAGATCAATTTAAATTCTTTATTGAAGAAAGAAACACTTTTACTTCAATTAATTGCTCACATTTATAGAAAGGTGTTTTATTCCAGGTGAAATTTTCTTGGGTGAAAAATATTTTCTGAACAGCTTAAACATTCTTCTCCAAAAAAAACCCGAAAAATCTGATGTTTGGAATAACTCATCTCCTCATGATGTGCATTGGGATTCCCATTTTCTTTTATAACAAATGCTACAGTCCTTGGTATTTGAAAGAAAACCTTGCATGAGTACCAGTGCAGCAGTGACATATCCAAGTAAGTTGCTTTCTTACTGAATTGGGTGTTTCTGCTGAATCAGAACTTGGTTACTCTTTGGCTGATCACTTGTATAAACTTGAGTCATCTGTCAATTGTCTCAGTAACTCGGGTTTAATTTCAAAATTTAAAAACCATAAGGAAGAAGACATGAAGCATGTGTTGCTGATGTTTATTAGAGAAATTTCATGCTGCTTATTCTGGAACACACTGCCTTGGTTTAAGTCAGGGGAAGTAAAGCTTATGGTCCAGTAATACGCTATTTTGAACTGTATTATTGGCTTCAAGACTTTTTTTGTGCGTATAAATAAATTAATACATTATATAAATAATGTGTATTATATAAGTAATTATATAAATACAAATAATGTGTATTATATATGACAAATTAATATATACAATATAAATTAATATATACTTTTTAAAATTAGAAGTTCTAAGCTTATTATAATTACACTAATTAACTACTGGCTTTACACATCAGGTATTTCCTTACAACCTATAAGGAGATTTTGTGTGTAACAGTAACTACTCAAATATCTTGACATCAGGACTCTAGATGCCTTTTAATTCACCTTACTGGCTTGTTAATCATATTTAAGTCATCAAGCACTATGAAGTAGAAATAGCAGCTTGTTTTAGCTCAGTTAGGGAGAAAATGAAAAAAGGAAACACGCAAAAATGAGAATCTATTTGTCAACTTAAATGACAAAATGTGTCACAGAAATGCAGAACCTTTAAAGAGATCATATACAATCAGTAACAGAGATGTTTTCTCCCTAATGACACAATGTCTCACCTCAGCCACTAGACTGAACACAGAGCTGAAAACTAGTTAACATGCATAGATTTAAGCAATATTGTTTTAGGCTTCATGTCAGTGTTTGTGATTTGTCTGCATAATATTTGTGAGCAGGCCTATCTTAGAACCAAATAGTATTGCGAAGATTGAATTTCAGGTGAAATGGAAGCATGAAAGAACATATAGAGGAAAACTGTATTTCTAATATATTTCTTTTCTATGCTTACTTTTGCTTGAGAGTTTCTCTGAATCAGGAGAAGTAGTATAACAAAAATTTATTCTAGAAATTATCTAAGATAATTCAGTTTAGCAACAGTCATTATTTTTTCAAGTGCAGTAAAACACTCAAACATACATATTAATTGGCTGCAATGATATTGTGTGTTTAGATCAGATTAGAAAGCATGCTGGCGTTGTTATATAACAATTTACATTTAGACTTGTTGACCTGTGTACTTACATGAACTTACAGTAAAATTTAATGCTTTTCTTGTGGTGTTGTGTCATATGAAGTTTCATGTATATAATCAGAATGGAACTTGTCTTTTCTTCTAGAAACCAAAAATTTTTAATATATATTACTCATGTAATATCTAAGCGAAAAGGGAAATTCCATTAAAAAAGCATGCAAGAATGATTTCCACCCAAAAATTATTTTTCTTAAACCATTTTCCTCATATTAATTTCCTGAGCTCAGAGGAAGAGTCTGAAAATAACCATGCCTAGAACTGTGTCCTGGAGATTATGAAATCCAGGCAAAGTTTTATGCAAACTTTGTGGTATCAGATGGTGAAATCAAAACTTGCTTAGTGTTCTACTGTTTTACTAAATCTACCTATTTGATTTTCCTGAATCATGCAAAGCTCTGAACATAGTCTCCTAGATGTTAAAAATAGCTGTAAACTCGCCTAAAGTTAGAAAGAATTAAATGAAAGTCCACAACTAATTCTTCATCCAGAATTTGTTAGTCCATGTAGATAGGCAGTCACCTCATTTACTCAATGGTAAGAACAAAACAAGAAGACAAATTTCTGTAATAGTTGCAATTTCATGGTTCCAAAGTAGTCTCACTGAGACCAAGAACTTAGATACATTCAGAAATGAATTTGACATTTATGTGACAATAAGATTTTTCTCTTGTACTAGAATTATTTTTTTTATAAAAGAAAGTAAATGGTAAAAGGCAAAAGGCATAAGTCTCTGTGCCTCAGGGGACAGAGTCACCCTCAGATGATGATTAGGAAGTGAGTCAGTTAACGCACATCAGTTACAGAGACAATTCTTGCTGCTTCCACTAACCTAAATAGGCCTAATTTCTGGTGGGAATAAAATGCTAACTAGAGAGATCCATGGTATGATCTTTCATGGCAGCTCTTGTATTTCATAAAATCCCTTTTCCATTCAGTTCTGAGACATTTTAAAGGGCCATTTGTTAACTCTGTCTGCAAATATGTAAGGTATTTGAACCAGCTGAGCTTCAATTCCTTCCAGAAGCAGTAAACCTTACTAGAGGCTTTTAAAATAGTTAATAGTCTGAGTAAGTTCATTATCATTTAAGATCTATTTTAGCTACACATATTAATATTCTGGTTTTGTTGCAGAGCTATTTAGATACTGCCATTCATTGATAATAAGTCATTTATTCCTCATTAAGTGTTAGAATGGATGTAGATATTCATTATAGCAAGACAACAGACTCATTTAACTGCACACAGTACTTGATTATATACATGAACATTGACTGGAATGCAAATTTCATTCTACGCAAGTCTCATCTTGGTTGTTATTCTCACCATGGAATAAAGTATCTTGTCATAATCTGCTGTACTTTTTTTCATTTTTAGTATCTATATTGAACTGCAAGAAAGAACATAATAAATACCTGTAATAGTCACAATTTGGGTAAACACTGACACAAGGAATAAACTTTTCTTCACCTACACTGCTTTTGAGTTTTAAAAATGTTCTGTGAAATGATGTGTTCGTCCTTGGTAATTGTGCTAAAATTAGTGCAATCTTAAAATAGATGAGATTCATATTTATAGAACATGGGACCTTAAATACTTGCTACACTCGTCACGGACATAAGTTTTTACTTTCTCATGAGACACAGATATTCTGTGTCCCAACTACAGAAATCAAGGCTAGTTTGTCCCTGTCAAATGGAAATAAAAGTATATTCTCTGTCATCTTTTGCTTTATACTAAGTCTGACTTACTTCATTTTTTTCTGTGTATATTTGTGATTTTTTTTCTTTTTCTTTTCACTTTTACATGTTTACATTTATCAAAAGCCTTCGTGTGTATATGCAGAAGTACTGTAATCATCCTTCAGTTACTATTAAATACTACGTCACTGCAATGCTCAGGTCATTGTACAAGGCTTCTAGTAATGTAAGAAAATTACAACTTTGAGGTAAATTGAGGTTCTGCATGATAGGCAGGTCAGGTCTACTGCACTATCTCATGAAAGGAACTATGAATCAGTAACACAACTGCATTTGTTGTCTCAAACAATATAAGATAACTTTATGTTCTTCTTCCACATCCCTACTCAAGGCTTCCCAACTGTAAACATATATGCAAATATTTTGCAAGGCATAAGTTCTTTCCCAGGGGGTACACACAGGATCTTTGTGGCGTATTCAATGACTTTACCCTTTTACCTGAAGGCATATAGTCCTCTTTCTAAAAGCTAAATCAGAGGCTCCATATATTTAATAGAGAAATAGAATAAGTAAGGGAGCCATAAAAAAAATAATATATATATATATAAAAAAAAATTAGGAACACAGAGCTAGTGTTTAAAGAGAAAAAATAACTTCATCAAGTCAGTTATCCCAGTTCTGCTCTTCAGCTAATACAAAGGCTTTGCAGAGAAATTATCAGTTACCTAAAGCACTAAAGCAAAAGTTCTTTCCCACTCTGAGTGCAGAAGATTGCATTAGTCCTCATCAACAATTAACACTTCATACACAGAGATTCAGGTTTTTAGGTAAGGTCCTTTTATACTTCTTTTTACATACTGAAGTGTGCACATTGAATCTGGCATCCTCTTGCATATCCAGACAATGTGATACCTATATGGGGTGTAACTATACATGAAAACTGAAAAAAACCAGAATCACTAGGCAAGCATAATTTATCTTTTTTTTTACATTTGGGATCTCTCAAGTTTGGACCATTGTCATGGTTTAAGCCCAGCCTGCAACGCAGAACTACACGGCCGCTCGCTCACTCACCCTCCTTCTTCCTCTCACTCCCGAAGGGATGAGGAGGAGAATCGAAAGAATGAAACTCCCATGGGTTGAAATAAGAACAGTCCAGTAACTAATCCCTGGCAGTGTTCAGCCAGTGTCCAATCTAAGCCAGGTTGGACAGAGCCTTTTGTGACATAGTCTAGAATGAGGTGTCCCTGCCCATGGCAGGGTTGCTGGAACTGCATGATCTTAAGGTCCTTTCCAACCCTAACCATTCATGATTCTATGACTCTGAGAAGAAGTAGGCTATAATTTGACATAGATTCCACGGTCTGAACACTTTTTATACTATGGCATGCTTTTAGAGTTACGCAAATATGTGTTTTATTGGTTAAATTCATATGATCAATTAGATGTAAAAAAAACCCCTGTAAAGATGTGTAATTTTAAAAATGTTAGTACTTCAAAAGTAATTTAAGAAGTGTACAACAAAATTGCATTTCCTGTAATTCCATTAATCTAAAAAGAACCATAATAGGAAATTCTATGTTTCACTACCCTTGTAAGGCTTACTGAATTTTGCAAAAAGCAAGTGCTATTTATATTTTTCTTTAAAACATACAGCTAAATTGGCAAAATGTCAAGGCTGATTCAATCAGATTGATACCATGATCATTGACAACATTCTTCAAGTATTCTAATTCGCATTACAAACTGAAAACATATGTTATAGGAGAAGATGCCTTAAGAATGAAAATATTGTTGATTCAGACAGATGGTAATTTTGTTTATCAAGTAAAATGAGAGACAAGAATATGACAGCTGAATAAAGGTTAAAAACCATTAAACCTGACAAGATCAAAGATTGGATGGGGTAAGAAGGAGGTGGATTTCAAAATAACTGTTAAAAATAATGCTTTATAGAAGAAAAGCTTTCTTTTCGCTATCAACTTCTTCATGAAAGAGCATTTACTTCTTCTTTTTTTTTTTTTTTTTAAATAATATGAAACAGACACTGGAAAAAAGAATCCCTGAAATTCAGTCAAATTTTAGCTCTTTTTAACTTGCACGTCAATACTCATTTATGTTATTGTGTTCCTTATTCAGAAGTATTCATTCAGGGCCAAACTATATTGATACAAGTGAACATGTAAACATCAAAGTTCTTCTGCTATAGTTAATAAATTTAATTGCTTTTTTACAGATTGGCAACACCATGTGAGATTCTCTACTCCTTTCCGGTTCCAGAGAGTGACTTGAAGTCCTTGGCTGTTATTTCATTTCATCTACATTTTTTCTTAGCTGGTAAGTGGTATGATTTTAGTTCCTTGTTTTTATATTTGTGCTTGATTAGGTAGTGCTGAATTTGATGGTATGCATCAACTGCTCCTTTTAAATAATCTAATTTTTAAAGCTTAAAAAAAAAAAAGAGTTTGAAACGTGAAGCATTAAAACTACAACCATTTAAGAAAGCCTACCTTTAAATACCGTATTCCAAGTGGAATTTATAAATGAAACTCTTTTCTCAGTGTCAGATAATCTTATAAAAAAAAAGAAGGAAAAAAAAAAAGGAGGTACAGGAATACAGTAACTACTCTGCCTTCTGGTGACAAAATAGTACGATTTGAATGAAGACATATCAGTCAGTCTATTTTTTTTTGAATGATGCAAATTTTTTTCTGCTGACTAGAAAAAATATTCTTGGATCCAACATTAAAGAGCATATTTTATTTATGTCTATGCAGCCTTGAAATTCTTCATCTTAACACCACATTGAACCTTCAGAAAACCTTTAAAAATTACATTACCTTTAGGAAAGGCTCTATTCTAAACCTTCAGTATCCAAAACTCTACTATTCCAAAATAAGGCAATATTTTCTTAGAACTGTAATGTTGATACGTTTATATCAGGCTTTTACTTTCTACAATAAACACTTTCTGGGATATTTATTCTAGTAAATAGCTATCAATAATTAGTGTTATTTTTATTCGGTGAGTGTCATTAAAAGGACAGAGAGATAGAAAGTTGAAACATACTTATTATAAGTAATTCTGCCTGCTGCCGAGCACCAAGCAAAATTTTATTAAAGGTGTCTGCTGGATGGCACTGCTAGTTTACTCTTTATTGACCAAAGGCCTCTTTTAATACTTCATAAAACAGAAATAAAACATATGTACCCAGTTGTGGCATACTCATAGAAATTTAGGGTAAATCCATACAACAGTGCTGCCTGCCAGCTCAACTTTTATTTAATGTTTGGCATATGCAACAGCTTGGAGTGCTTAAATTTAAAACAGATAGTTCTCCTCATGTAGTATTTTGTAAAACAACGTTGAAATCCAATCTTTGTGAATAGATTATGCCTCTTAGAAGCATAGAATCATAGAATAGTTAGGAGTAGGAGTCCAGGATGATTGTTATGTCTGTAATGTTAACGAACCAATTAAGCTGGTATAAGCATCTACTGCGCGTG
>JANHGB010064167.1:0-23738 GCA_026283785.1 Coracopsis vasa | reverse complement strand
ATAATAATAATGATAAGGGAAATAACAAGGGAAGAGAATACAACCGCTCACCACCCGCCGACCGATACCCAGCCTGACCCAAGCAGTGATCTAGCCCTTCTGGGTAACTGCCCTCAGTTTATGTACTGGGCATGACATGCTGTGGTATGGAATACCTCTTTGGTTAGTTTGGGTCAGGTGTCCTGTCTTTGCTTCCTCAGCGGCTTCCCCTCCTCCCTGGCAGAGCGTGAGACTCAGAAAGTCCTTGATCAGAGTAAACATTACTGAGCAACAACTAAAAACATCGGTGTTATCAGCACTGCTCCCAGCCTGAAGGTCAAAACCACAGCACTGCACCAGGTACTAAGAGGAGAAAAATGACTGCTACTGCTGAACCCAGGACAGTTTTTAATATTGAAATTCACTCATATAGCCAGCTATCAATACCTCAAAAATAATATGAATCAAAATTACTTGCATATGATAGTATAAAACAATCAGCATCTTTCAGGCATCTCTCTTCATTTCAGAAGAGATCAGAATCTGTTCCCTTCTAATTCACTTTAGGTTAACACTGTTAGATGTACATAGATAAATAACAAAATTTCACTTGCTTTCATCTGTGAAGAGTGGTGCAAAGACTCCTGTACCAAAGAAGACCAAGACTGTCAGCCTATATGGTACCATCCAAGTTTGATATGGACATCCAACCAAGATCTAAAGGCAGAGTATGCCATCTGACACTTTCCAAATCAACAAGACAGCTTGGATGTGCATTGTGCAAGAAAGGGATACACGGCTTCTAGATCCCAGCCAGTGCATGCAGGGCAAATTTGGATTTGCCTTTACTGCAAAGGTTACTGTATACACATAATCTTGGATACTGGGGTGGGAATACCTTATGAATATTCATGCATTACCATATTATGTGCAGACTTCAATCTTTAATTTACTTTTGTGCTTTTTGGTAACTGAAGATATAAGGCACTGAGTGGTTCTGTGACTTCTCTTAAACCCAGTAGTTTTCAATTTAGTTCATAACATCAGCTACTGGACTATCACCTGACATTTATCCTCCGCATTTACAAGGAAAATTCAAATTTACATGGCAATATGAAGCATTCCAGGTAGTTTGGAAAAGGCTATTAAGTATTATTTCTTCTGCCTATGAAACCTTCTCAATAAATCATTACAGTCAGTTCTTGTTTCCAGGACAAATACAGGCCTGGATGCAAAAATTCTCATAGCAGGGAACTTCAGGGAGCTTGTATTTTCTAGCACTGCAATTTAAAATTGTTTCTTACAGGTTGCTGCATTTGGAGGTCACATATAATTGCCAGTTTCATTTGTGTGTGTAAGGGAGATACTTTAGTTATAATTAGCATAAATAATTACAGGTACATAAAAAGGTGAAAAATGAAACTGTCTCATAAGAAAGCATTCTTTGCACCGTGTGTTCCAAATTGATTTTCAGTTCACACAGCCTCTTTCATTTCTTCAGTTACCAACCTCAACTTAATTTGAAGGAAACATACACAGCAAGTGAAGACAGGAAAGGGCACTTGCTTCTGACAAACATTAGGAATCGCCCTTTTTTTTTTTTTTTTTTAATACTGAACTATAATCTGCATAGCTGATCAGGCAATTAAAGCATAATGGAATGTAGCGTAAATTATAATGACTGGTATGGCTTAGGAAAAAGGTGTGTTTGAGAAACATTCTAATGCTTGAGAGAGCTGGAGAAAGTTATTATACCTTACCAGGCCACTGACAGATGGCTACAAATTATAAACCATTAAGGAGTTTTCAAACTGAATTGGACACAGTAATCTTCATAAAAGAACCACCAAGAAAATTCTTTATCCTAATTAAAACAAAGGCAGACTTGTGCCTCAAACTGCAAGATGCAATTGTCCAGTCATAGCGAAAAAAGTATTATTGCTCTTCTTCCAGACACTGAATCCCTTCTTAAATATGATCCTGTGTATGCTTAAGAATAAAAAAGTTGCTTATGTTCATCCCTGTCATGCTGGCCTCTAAATTTCAAATTAGTCTTAAACAGCCACCCTTTCCCAAACTCTACAATGATACAGAGCAAACAGCCTGTGACAAGCCAACACTGCATGACACAAAACAAGGGCAGCCAATGTGTGTATATTGGCACTAGTGTTGCTGTCTCAAGCCCTTGTGCAGACTGAGGGGTGACCATATCAATCTCTGAATCCATCGTTGGAGAGGAGGCTTTTAGAATAAGTACAGAAGATTTTGGTTTAGGAAACCTAATGCTGGAATAAAGGCTTGGGAAGCAGACAAGTTAATGCATCTGTCCTTTCTTGCTCATTTAAAAGCTACAGCTAAATGAAGAGCTCCACAAAGTGGTTTCAGATATGCATAATTGAGTCTAATAAATGTTTTAGGTTTTTATTAGCAAGTCTTAGAGTAGGGCTTCAGTGTAATGTAATATTACAATCTTTATTATATAATCTCTCCCAGTATAATTTAGCTGACAATCTTATTTTGTTTCTTCCTTTGGCACCTTGTTTAGATTTCCATCTTAAATAGGACTTTAAGATACACTTTGGCAGAAAGCTTCCCATGAACAGAACATCCCATTTAAAAATTAACACCTTGCTGCCCCCGGTAATCAAAGCTGGGAGAGTTTACAGTAGTGTTTTAAGACCAGGGTGCATGGTTCATTAAAACACAGCTTCACTGGAAGTAAATGAGAGGTGAATATAAGAGGGTACAAGGGAGACTGAGCTACTATTACTCCTATTTCTTTCCCACTCCCACAGAATCTGATTCATATACATTTACAAATTACCTTTGTATTTTGGCCCACTACATGTAAGAACAAAGTTATCTCCACCTTTATATATTTTATATGATCACACACCAAAGGAGAATACAAGAGACTCAAGGACCACTCCTTTATATTAATTCCATTCTGCTTTGACTATCTTACAGCATTCTGCTAGGCTCTGAACAAGAAAATTTTAAAACCCATAGTGTAAGCACAGTGATCCAGTTTAAAGAATGCTATAAAACAAGGTTGTAATAGACATAGCCTAAGAGATGCAGGTTATATACTAGAGAATATTTTGAAGATGCAAATTTCCCTACTGAAACTTCAACAGATCATCGTTGAATTTGGCTTATAAGTCCAGAAATATCATTGTCATAATGTATAGATCTGCCAAATCACTTTCATCACTGTGGATTACCATGATATTTTTTCTCCATAATTCTAAATCGTTACATGAAACTCCAGTCTATGTACACTAAAGCTGAAATAATTCTTTGCAAGCATGTTGTTAGCATCAACAAAAGACTCAGCTGAACTATTTAGAGATTACTTCTGAAAACAAAATCAGCTCAAACCATGACTATTTAGAACTAATTTACCTTTGTCAGTAGTTATTTACTAAACATTCCTTGTCCACCCTGCAGGCATTCCAACCCTCTAAGAAAGAATTTAATTTGCTAAATAAGGGTCTCAGATCAAACCACCTGTACACTGTTCACAGTTGCCTCCACATCCAATCTGTCACCACCCTGTAGCTGCCTTAGCTATGCAGATTTACTTATGAGACATATGAAACTCCTTCAGAATATGAGAATTCTCCCTCTACAGAGAAGAGACTCTTTCTCTACTGTCCTCCAACTAGAATGAAATTAGACAGGGCTTACACAACATCTGTTACACCAGATGGATTTGTCACTGACCAGGCAGAATAAAGATATTGCAAACACTGCAGGAACCAAGTAGCGCATCTACTGCTCAAACACTAGATCTGGCTTCCCAGTTTACCTTGACATGTCCTAGCAGAAAGAATTCATGGGGTCTAGGTGCACTAGTGCTGGAAAAACTCCTTAAAACTACCTTATTTTGCATAGTTATTAATCTTAATTTGTCTACTGAATGTGCTAATTTTCTAAACATCTCTTCATCTTATTAGTTAATGCATTGATTCTGATTAAAATAATTAAAGAATTATATGGTTAATTATGGAAGCTGTCTTCACCAAGCTGATGTCAACGCATTAACTTGTTGCCATGTCAATATCCACCCTGCAATTTTTTATATGCAAACAATTCTGTCAAAATCAAACACAAATATATTGGTTTTATTTGTCTTCAAGATTATCACCCTATTCTAGAAGACACGGTAACTTATGTGTCAGCATGCCTAATATGCAACCCAGTTGCATCAGGTGTTTTTCTAAGGCCTACATTTTTTCTGACTCCACTTCTGTAAAGGCAAGAGTTGAGTTTCTCATTTAAGCTCTCTGATTCAATTGGACAGATGGTGATACAGAAAGATCGTTTGCCGGGTGAACACTTGACAGCCAGCACAAATAAAACCATTTTATTATTCCAAAAGCAAAACAAACTCTTACCTAAAATACTCAAAATAAGAAGGACATGGAACTGTTGGAACAAGACCAGAGAAGGACCACGAGGATGATCAGGGGGCTGGAACACCTCCCGTATGAAGACAGGCTGAGAAAGTTGGGGCTGTTCAGCCTGGAGAAGAGAAGGCTGCGTGGAGGCCTCATAGCAGCCTTCCAGTATCTGAAGGGGGCCTCTAAGGATGCTGGGGAGGGATTCTTCATTAGGGACTATAGTGATAGGACAAGGGGTAGTGGGTTAAAACTTACTTAAACAGGGAAAGTTTAGATTGGATATAAGAAGGAAGTTCTTTACTGTGAGTGTGGTGAGGCACTGGAATGGATTGCCCAGGGAAGCTGTGAATGCTTCATCCCTGGCGGTGTTCAAGGCCAAGTTGGACAGAACTTTGGGTGATGTGATTTAGTGTGAGGTGTCCCTGCCCATGGCAGGGGTGTTGGAGCTAGATGATCTTAAGGTCCTTTCCAACCCTAACTATTCTATGATTCTGTGATTCTATTGAAATATGTTATTTATTTAGCTAGAAATGATAGTTATTAGCTAGAAATTATAGTTTCCAGCAAGTCACAAATTCTTCGAGATCATGCAAAGTTTTGTAAGTGGTCTATTGTGAAATACTGATTCTAGGCACGTCTTAAAAGAACCTGAAAGTCATGGTTGGTGTCTTCTGACATTGACCACAGTAGACATGCTAGGAAGTTAAACTTGGCAGGTTGACTATGTTTTCTAGACTATGCTGTCCCTGCTGTAGCTTCATTTTGGAATTCACCTATCATAGGTGTTTAAAGATATAATTTCAAGTCTTAGATTAATTAAATAAGTTAAATGAAAAAAAGGTCTTTGGCAAATTATTGATTCTAGGTGCATCTTACTGAACCTAAAAGTCATGGTGTCTTCTCATAGTGACAATAGTAGACATCTAGGCAGTTCAATTTGGTAGTTTTACTCCTTTTTCTAGCTTACACTGCTGTAGCTTCGTTTCGGAGTTCAGCTGTCACGGTTGATTAAAGACTTAAATTGAAGTCTTAGATTAGTTAGATGAGATAGATGGAAAAAAAGTAAGTGACTATGAAATTACTAATCAGTCCAAGAAGAGAAATGGCCGAAACATTAAGTAAAATAAGTAAATTTATCACTTCTATTTTGCTTCTGAAATTCAGTAAACATTCATATATTTTAATAGCTGAGTTTTAATTCCTGTGTTTTTTCCAAATTAAAAAAAAAAAAGGTGAGTCTTATTCAAATAATGAGCAGAGACTTTGTTGGAAGTGTGCTTTTCAGGAATTTGGATCTGAAAGTACAAATTTTTGCCAAAGGAGAATGCCTTTAGATTATTCCAGCATTGAAGTAAGTACTTAATGAAAAATTTATATCACTCTTGGAAGGCCTTAATCTGTTAAGAAAAAAAAATAATTCCAATAACTAAAAGAATAGCTGGCCAACACAGTCCCTGTTTTTGTTGGGAACTAAAAGAAAATTGAGGAGAAAAGTAATGAATGTTTAATTACTCAAAAGTCTCATCCAGAATTTTCATTACATGAAGACATGTAGTCTGTCTAATTTTAATCTATTGGAAATCTTTAGATGTGATACCAATACAGAATCAGAAAAGTATGTATTGCTCAGGGAAATGTTTGAAATGTCTTTGCTTTGAATTTCAAATGCATAGTTTGCCTATTAAATTAGAGAGGCATATATTGTATTTCATACACAATTTTATTTTACTATACTGAAACATAACATATTTACTTGAAGTGCATTCTGTAATATATGGTTTTGGTTCCAAACCCACATAATACAGTTGATAATTTTACTTTTAGTTCCTGGAGTCTAGAAATATGTAACAAGTTGTCTATATAAGTCTTATAAACACTTACTTGAATAATGTCCTTCATAAATCACTTTCTGTTACTGAGGTTTTGAAGGAAATTATTGTACACTGTTGTGAATGAAAACAGGTGGTTAAGTAGGAGTTTAAAAGTCCAAAGTTACTATTTTGATACCATCATAGTTCTCAATATTATCTCTTACCTTAGGTGAAAACAGAAATCCATAATTTATGTTAAATGTCATTATATTTGAAGTTAATGCATTATTGAATGTTCTGATTATTTGAAGGGCTTCAAAATACCATCTGAGTTGGCTGACCATGCTCTATCTCTGGTCTGCTCAGTTAAAATGAGCTCAATGCAGTCATCCAAATATAAGTTGATGATTTAATTGTGTGCTATGACTGTTTGCCAGACAAGTCAGTGTTAATTGATGATTATGACATGTAAGTGAAGCGTGAACAGAGGAGGACCTCTGTGGACTTGGTGGCTCTTTTCATTCACTTTCAGGTACTTCTTCCTCATTCTAGTTCAAAACAAGGTGAAGGGAAGAAAGCAGATTGCATTGCTCAACGTGGCAAGATGCATCCTTTGAATGAGTTACTGAACTGCTTCTTCAAGTTTCTCTTCAGTGATCGCCACAGGAACAAAAGCTTGAGAAGACAGGGAATGTAGAGCAGCACAGTTAGTCCAGGGAAAAAAGGTTGCTTTACATCGTCCCAGCAATTTTCCACAGTCTTCACTGATCAGCAATTACCCCCTCATCCTGGTGTTGTTCTAGCCATTTAGCATCAGTAGCATCCTGTAATCTGTGCTATCCTCTACCCAAGTATTGTCATTCCAGCCACTGCAGGCCTCTGACGGTTTCTGTAACTAAAGCAAGTTCTGAAGCAGTAACTTAATCACTTTTGCCGCTCTGAATTCCGTTTGAATATTGGTGTCACTTAGATGTAGGGAAGAGATGATTGCATGGAGATTATAGAAGACTGAACGGGCACAAAGCTAGTTGGAGGAGAGGAGGGCTGTGTGAACAAGGATGAAGAAAATTCTGGTCTGGCGAGATTTACAGTGTTCTGCTTTGTGCAAACACTTCTGTGATTTATGACTTTGTTACAGGAAAAGGTTCTGCATTAATAGCAAGAAAATGCATACATATATTTCTGTTTCCATAGTATTAAATTCGTTTACACCATTAGTAGCTTCTTTTTAAATAGAAATTATGTTTGTTTTCTCCAGATTGCATGTATTTTGCAGTAAACTAGCAGTATGGAAGAGCTGAATTCATTCAAAATAGTTGAATAGGCAGAAACTTTGAGGTCAGAATGCATATAGTAAGCAAGGATGAAATACATAGCTAAAGAGAAAAATGCTGTCAATTCACAGTTCGAATGACATATATAGGTAAGATTTTAGCTGAATAGGGTAAAATTGTTTTGGTCAGAGTGACTGTCTTGAAATTAAGGTGGGGGAAAGCTGAAATGATCCCTGTATAAACAATGATACGATAATTGTTAATTTATAGAAAGGAAGGAGTGGATTGGATGACTGCTAGAGAATGTAAGTAATATTTATCTTTCTGTCTGTTCTGTAATACAACTGTTAGAGTCTGCTAGATATTCCACTTTATAGGGGAAAAGGGAAGTCCCATGCTGGAGTGTGATTTATGTGACTTCATTGCAGTAATAATTATTGTGGCTTTCATATCTGCTTCTTATTAGAGAAAAAATGTGCTATGAGTTTAGGTGTGTGTCAGGCATAATTTGTGCTTAACATGCAGTAACCTTGAAACGGAGGTAATTTTTATATAGGCAGATTTTTTCATAAACTGCAGCCTGAACATCAGTACAATGTTATAGTTGTTCTACTGAAATTGATCTTCTCTTTTGTATGCACGCTTGCACATGCACACACAGCAAATCAGAAAAGGTTTCTGTTAAATAAAGATTTACCAGTAAAAAGTAGTATTAAAGAATGAGTAATAGTGCCATCTGCTGACCCCTGTCATAACATAACTAAGTTGTCTGCATGGGCACTGGGAAAGTCATTGCAGGAAAAAGTAGAACTACAGTCAGCTGACCTAAACTGAGAAATGGGCCAAATCTGGTAGAACTTAGTACACTTTGAGCTTATCCTACTGTAACAAAACCCAAGCCCAAATAAAACTAGAAGTAAATGTTGATCACAAGGAGAATTTTCTTGGCAATTTTTTGGTATTTATGTTAACAAATTATGAGATTTTACAGTAAATTAAGGTCAATCTGATGCTTTCCTGCTGTTCAGTAATGTTTTGGACTTTGATCTTGCAGTCAACATGAATAGTTTTGCTGTCATGTGGTGAAATATATATCTAGAAAGCTCATTCAGCATGAGAGATTATAGGAATTTATGGCTAGAGCTCATAAGACTGCTTGTTTCATTGGAGTGACTTCTTGGACTGTCTCAAGTTGGTCATGAGGCTGTCTTTGTTAAAGACTTCATTTGAATGACTGTGAACATCTTTCTGTTGTATTACCTGTGTCTTCCTTTACTCCTCATTCTGAGATTTTCTATGAAATTTCCATTGTAGTATGCCTGTTCTTAGAGGAACTTCTTGTAAAGATTGCTCTGACTAACAGCCACGTAGAAATGTACTTATCACTTGGGTTGAGGAATATGCTGGAGAGAACAACATAGACTTTTGAGTAATTGGGTGCAACATCTAGAAGAGCAATGATCTTGGAACTCAAGATGATCTCAGAAGATCATCTTCCGTTTTGAAGTTCTGAAAACTGACTAAATGCCTGGATAGAGAAAATTACTGCAGGCATGTTTGTACATGTTTGGAAGGAGAGGCAACATTCAATATTTAGGTCACAAGCTGAAACATGGGAGGTTTCTCCTGAACAGGAAACACTTTTTTGTGGTTGAACAGTGGTACAGCTTACTCAGCGAGGTGGTGGAGTCTTTCACTTTGAGGATATTCAGAGGCTGTCTGGACATGGTCCTGGGCAACTGGTTCTAGGTGGCCTTGATTGAAGAGGCCTTCTGCCTTGATTGCTTCATCCCTGGCAGTGTTCAAGGCCAGGTTGGATGGAGTCTTGGGTGACATGGTTTAGTGCGAGGTGTCCCTGCCGATGGCAGAGGGGTTGGAACTAGATGTTCTTAAGGTCCTTTCCAACCCTAACTATTCTATGGTTGAAGAGGGTGCCTGGCCTGGTTGACATGATGCTCATCATCCAGTCATTTTGTGATTCTGTGATATGCCTTTGAATTTTTAATAATAAACTAGAAAAACAGGTGTAACTTGTAAACATGTTACTTTTAGCAGCTCAAAACTAAAATTCATATTGGACTGCCTTGGTTCTTGACTAAATCTCTTTTAACCAAGTTGCTAAGGTACTGTTTTATTATAAACCTTTGTCTTCGTGGTAGAATTAGTCTGGGGTGATGTAGCTTTAAAACAAGTATGAGGACAGCCCACAAACCCAGCTTTCTCAACAAACCCTGAGTGGGTGATTTGAAAAAGAACAATTTGCATTCTCACTAAACTCCTGAAGTGATATCCTTGTGGCAGTGAAAAGTTGCAGAATTTCAGTGAGGACCGGCTGTCTGGCTGACTCTGTCTCTGCTGTCCCTGCCATTTTTTGGACACCTGTGTCCAAAATCATGAAATGCAGACCTACATGTGACTGGCTCAGTAGTTCTCTGGATTCACCAACTGAATTGCTTAGATTTTTAGCTGTCAAGAATGAGTGCTTACATAGGCAGCTGACATGTACATATTACATGTACATATTAAGACATGTACATATTAAGAGCAATTTTAAGCTGTACTAAAGTTCCACCTGGCATTCCTACAAGACCTTAAAGTACTTTCTAGTATTTGTTCCAGCTAAGCTGTGCGCATCCTGGTTTCTTAGTGAATTAGAAGTCTCCAGGTGATTTCACTTGAGCCCCATTTTAAAACAACTTTTTTTTTTTGGTGTGCCTAAATTCTGTTGAGGGTGTGGTGCTTATCTCTTCCAAGTTGCTTGTTTAATATTTATGAGGAATCATAGATCTTGTTTTCACTTCTGCTGCACATAATATTTTTTGTTTCCTTTTAGTACATATTTTTCATAGTCAAGAGCATAAAACTTGTCTTTCTGTATGTTGCTCTCCTATCTTGTTTGACAATTTATGCTTTTTTCCCTTTTTTTCTTTTTTTAAAGGCTTTTCCTCTTTTGTTCTCTATCATTGTTAAAATTATTTTCATTCTTTTTGTTTCTATTTCTGTCTTAACCAAAGTGACAAGACATCATTGTAACCTCATCTGTGTTGTGTTAAAATACATTCTTCAAACTTCACTGTTTAGTCCAAATCTGTTCCGGTTATCCCAGCTGTATCTGAAACCATTTTATGTCTGTTTAGTGCATTTAGTTTGATTTTTCTTTTTGAATATAAAATCCTCAGTTTAATAACAGATTGGTTGATGATGAACTAACCTCCTTACTCAGCGACTGTTTGACTGGCATACCGCCATTGATAAAACTGAGCTTTTATTCTTCCTGGCCCCTTCTGTTTCTTTTAGAGAACTATGTTATTTTCTTCCCAGTCTTGTATAAATAGTACTGACTTCTTTTCAAAGTACACTGCTGATTTCTAGCTTGCAGAACACTTCCTAGGGCACCTTGTGATCTGTCCTGCAGCCTAAACTATATTTTAAGTTTAAAAACCAATTTAGTGTGCTCATGCAATTTGAAAGAAAGGTGAAAACTGAACAAAACCTCAGCATATATTTGATTTACATGGAGGTTTTTGTGGTAAAGCCCTTAGCTTCCAGGTGTTGGGTTACTATAATCATTATAGGAAATAATACAGAAACTTGCATATTTTTACGAGTTTATCTGAAAGGGCAGTCTAATGGAAATTTTAATACCATAAGCTTTGGGGTTTTTTTGGTGTTTGGGTTGTTTTTTTTTTTTTGGTTGTTTTTTTGTTTTTTTTTTTTTTTTTTTTGTTTGGTTGTTTTTGGTTTTTTTTTAAATTTTACTTCTTGTCTTATTTTCAGCAGCAATAAACTCAGGCTCCTATAGACAAAGATATGTGGCTTATGGCCCCAATACATGTGTTGGGAACCAGACTCAAAAGACTGATGCTCTTCAGTATTTTGGGGGGGTAGTTGCAGAGCTTCTTATTGTAATACTTTCAGTAATGATAATTGATATTTGCTTTGTAATTTGTGATTAGCTAAGGCCTGCTGCTCTGGTATCACTGCTTCTTATTTCCAGGTTTGCCTCTCTCTGCACTTCATTTTCAGATACAATTCCTTGTTGTTGCTAAGGGAATCTGGGACTGTAGCTGTTGCTATTTTACTGTCTTACAATGGATGTAAGTGCTTGAAATACAGTAGGTTTTCTGAGTTATTTTCTTTTACTCTCCAGTGAATTTCTAGGTGTTATAACTTAATTTACCTCTCTTGTAAAATCTATAAACTAGAACTGTAAAATTTGTGTGAATTACTTAATTTTATTATTCATGTTAAAGGTGTTTTTTACTGGAATACAGTCTTATAGATTATGAACAATTTGATTTATAAAGATGTGAGATAAGTTTCATGTTTTATTTTTCAAGTCTTTTTTAACCTGTGGCAGTTGCTCTCTATGTTTTGGCTTATTTTTTTTTTTTTTTTAATGCTAACTGAGATCAGACATCTTAAGGGAGTTGCATCAGAATGCTATGGGATTTCACATTTACTTACCTTAAAGAACAGTGAAACCTCATTGCTTCCAAATATTTTAAGTCTTTGTTTTTACTAGTTCCATTAGGTATTGCTGAGTATTATTTAACTTCTACTTGTATTGCTGAAAAGAAAAGAAGGCAAAGTAAAAAGAAGAAAAAAAATAGAAGGGAAGACTGGCATTGTGCTTTCTTTTGTTTTGCTTTGTTTTTTAATCTGTTACACAGTTTCCAGGTACTTGTCACTAAATCTAGCCAAATTGCTTGAGGCCTCGATTGCTTTGCCACTGCCCCTATATGAGAAGGGGTAGAACATGAAAACTAAATGAGTTAGCTACCAATGCTTGGGCTGCTCACCATTGCCATACTTTGGTTGGATGGTCTTGCGCACTTCCTGAGTTGCCATACAGAACTTTGATTTTTCCAATTATTCTTAATGGTTTTGTGATATTAAAAATTAAATATAATCTCCATGTTTTTCTCAAGGCTCTTGTATTTGACAAGCCAAGTGTTTATCACTGCTGTGTACTTTTTCAAAAGAGTCAGACTAATCAGTCCTGATTAGTGAAAGTTACACTCTGTTCCATGGTTTGTGTGGCATTGCAATGATTTTATTGATGCAGGAAATTTTTAAGGCGCTACTATAAGAATATAGACTCAAAAACTTTTCATGTGCCAGATGGATAGTTTGTATAGAAGAGAAGGACAAAATCTCAAATATGTTATGAAATATGTTATGAAGAAGTGTGTTCTTCCTTAAGGGAATGTTCTTCTCTTTCGTAAATAATTTCTTTGAATAAATGCCTGGTTCCTTGTTTTGCATCATCAAAAAGTTAGGCTAAGCAAAACCTTTTCAGAATTTTGAAAAAGACAAATCTTGAAAAAGTAGTTAAATGGAATACATGTAGTTGACTCCACAATCTTTTTAACGCAGACATTTAGTAAATAATATTTCTAATACAAAGCTACAATAATATATTTTCTTTGCAGAATTAAAATAATTGATGGTTTGACATTAAAAATTCTTTCATCTTTGAAGTGTTTCTCTTTCCAGATTAAAAAAATAAAATGTTACAAAGGAAATATTTGTATGTTTAGTATTGTATGACAATTTCTATGTAAATAATTTTGTTACCTATGAAAATCTGTCAAGTTTTTGCACAAAAATTTTCATTCTCTCAGCATTGTGTGTGCACAGAGAAAGGAGTCAAGAGGAAGCCAGATGAGCTTGGGCAAAAGACACCATTGTGTATCTCTGGGTGCGTTACAGCAAGGTCTTTTGAAACAGGCACAGAACAGTGAGACACAAAGGCCTGGGGAATACTAGAGGCTCTTTTGTTAATGCTTAATAAGCGTAATGTAAGGGTAGCTGACAGTGGAAGCAGGTGGAAATGCTGGAAGTAATTACAAACACAGGTTTGAGAATTGCAGTGGTAAAAAGGCAGTGAATAAATTGAGAACATGAATATTATTCTTTATATGTTTTACCATGAAAATTTTCAAGTGTACTATGGTGAAATAGAGGAAAAGGTAAAACAAGAAACAAATCTTTATGCCTTTTGAGTCACTTAGTATCTAGGATTTGTGTATACAATGTTGAGTTATGCTTTGTAGTTCTGTATGAAATGCATGCAACTTGACTATACTGTAATTTGTAAATTCCTAGCAAATGCTTCACCTCACAAGGCACTTGTTATTATGATTGCATAGACTGGTTCTTATCTCTGAAAATGAAATAATGAATTGCTTAAATAAAACCAAGAAACCAGGCTCAATAGTTAAGTCACTTTGCCAACGGTTCCTTCATCAGCAGTCTAAAATACCTTTCCATGCATAAATCAATTACTTTGATCTGACATTTCTGTAAATAAAATAGAACAGTTATGTGATGGTAACTGAAAATAGTTTCAGGCAGGATTATGAAATTCTCTATAATATGATAATGAAGACAAAAAGTAGCCATTTCTCTGAGGTCTGGTTCTCAGGACATGTCTCTACAAATTGTACTTTTCCCACCTTTTTTTCTTTTTTTGTATATTAGCTTCAGATAGTGTTCTCAGTTTGAACCATTATTTGATTTTCTTTCTCTTCAAAGTGTTCTATCTCTAATGAGTAAAAGTATTTGAAGTCAGGTGAACCAGCTTGCATAGAGGGATTGCCTCTTGTCATTAATCAACCACATCTTCAAATCTGTTACTGCATAGAGATTTACAGTTGGTAGAAGAATGGATTATGGACTGATAAGATTTTTAAAAGGATTACTATTGCTCCATTACTAGTATAGTTTTTTTTTATAGTTACAAAGTCAAATGCTTAGGTGCCCTTGTGTGTTGTGTGTTCTGATATAGTGCTTCCATCTCTTAACAGAAGCCTGAGTAAATGGCAGTGGTCTGCTTATCTGTTAAAGTGTCATGGGCAAAATGGAATGCCTTCGGGATTTTTTACTTAATTTATAGACTGTTAAGAATTTTGATCTTGGATTTGGGTATTGAGGAGAACTAAATAATCCAACTCTTACATAAACACTTTCTTCCACCTGCCAAAGACAGGAGGGCATCTCAGTAACTATAATCCCCCAGCCCTAGCTTCGCCTCCTGTCCTTGGGCTCATCCCATGTCCACTGGGTTCATCCCAGTCCCTCCAACAGGCCATGGGCAGCCTAGTCGGGGTCATTTGTGTTATGATTTCTGTCCGTCAGTTCTTGCTTCTTAGTGATTTCCTCTGCTGTGTTTCGCTTGCTCATTTTTTTCCTGTGGCTCTTTGCTTATTAATAGTTTTCCTCTACTACACAAGGCTGCTTCAGGTTTTCCTCTGACATGATTGTCCTCAGTGGCTGTCTGTCATGGTATCAGCCCCAGTGTGAGTTGCTCACGGCTGCTGTCCCTCGGGGGGTGCACATGCCTTCTGTAGTGAGCTCTACGTCACCCCAAGTACATGCTGTTGCCTGCCCCTAAAGCTGCTGCCTCTGGCTTACAGACACCCAAGCAGAGGATCAGCATGCTGCTTGAGGAGGGGGTGTGTGCTGTTTTGGGGTGTGACAGGTTACTCACAGTGGTTTTGGAGCCAGCTGGAAACTGGTTGTGATCAGCCAAGGGAAGTTCACAGCCACTCCTACACAAGGCCTCCTGTAGCTTCCTAATACCAAAATCCTCTCAGCTATTCCCTGTACATATACAGTGTTTGTCTGTAGGATTTCTGTGTCATTTATTTTGAAAGCTAAGTATGAGATGAAAGGAAGAGGTGTAAGAGTAAATGGAGTAGCATGAGGCCTGTAAAAATACTGTGTGAATTCACTGAAATTTCAATGTGTGGATCAAGCAGCTCGTCAGGTAAGTTATGTTGCTTTAACTTGAAGGGTCTGTCAGAGGTTGGAGAATTTTGTCTGTTACCTTGAATCCATGTTTATGCACACTTCCGTTTTGCTGGGCTTCAGAAAAGCTCTGTACTAGCATCATGAGAAATCAAGTATAGCGCTGTTAGTCTTCTGCTCATGACCTCTTGGAGAGCTGCTTCCCTCCAGCATTGCCTGCATGGCTTTGCTTTTGGGCCTAAAGCCCACATAATTGCCAGTGCCAACTGCACTCCATCGAATGCTGTTTGGTGCCACCATAATTCTTCTTAAGCTTTCTTCATTCTGGGAAGTGTTAAATTCTTAGAGGATGTTCTTGACTGAAGATGCCTTTTTCCAGGTTAAGCTACTTCACTTCTCCAGCTATTGCAGCCTGTGTCATCCTAAAGGGCATAACTGAGGGAGGTCCAGTGCTATGGAGCTAATACCAAGTAAGAATAGTTGGTTAAGGAGTGGGGATTTTGGCTTCAGTCAGAGCAGGAGGGTTTCTTTGTTTACTTTTTTTTTTTGTGTGTTTTTTTATTTTTATTTTTACTGAATGTGACCTCTGTATATTGAGTTTCAAAATGTCCTGTTGTTTAATACTGATTTTAGCATTGTAATGATGGTAGAATTATTTAATGTTCCTACATGTGGGAGTACTTTATAAACCAGCCCTGAAAACTAGGCATTATTGCAGAATGTGTAAAATGTCATAACAGCAAGTGTAGCAGAAGTGATGTTCATCAATATAGTAGCATCCCTGGGACTCACGTTGTCTCTGATTTGTGTGTCTTTTTGTTTGTCTATGCCTATTTTTTCTGTTGTCAGTTTTGTGGTGGTTCAGGCTCCAACCCTATAATCTGAGTGTGCTGGCGCGTAAAGCTAAGAGCTATGAAAACCCTGCTGTGCTGGGTTCTTGCTTGGATGATAAGTGTGTTAATCCAGAAATTTCTTTGGAAACACCATGCATTTTAAGCTTACTAATTAAGTGTTTATTAAAATACTCAGACTGTAACATGATCAGTTCATCAACACTATTATATTTAAATACAAATCGTATGGGGATGAATCAGTCCTATTTCTAAATGAAGTTTTCCTTAACCACTGGAGAACAGAACTGAACCTTGGAGAATTCTTAATTTTTGCATATCTATTTACTTTTTAAAATGAAAAATCTGTTCAAAATTCACGTTACTGTTCAAGATAACAATCCCCTTTGTATGTTCCAAATAATATCAGAGCTCTGCAGGGTGAGGTAGATACTGTATATATTTATAGGTAATTTTCAAATGGAAAAGCATGAACAGCCTGTAAACCCAAGAAGGTTGCACTTATTTTGTAACTTGGGAACAAGTCTACTTAATAGTACATATTTTTCATTCCTGATCACGTAGGAAATTAACCATTTGTGAAGTGGAGTATTTGCACCACAGAGGTAACTTGGAGAATCTGTAGTGAATGTATAGGAAAAACAGAGTCCTGTAAAGCTACAACACTTCCTTTAGGTACTAAATTGCTGGGCTAGATAACTTTAAGGGATGGACTGAAAGGCATGTATTGTATTTTCACTCAAAATTATAGTATTTTTTCCTCTTGTAGAATTTCCTCTTGGGAATTGCACTGTTTTGATAGAGACATTTCAAGAAAGAATTCCCCACAAGAATTAGATTAATGTAAATTTATTTATATAAAGGTGAAACTTAAAAACATATGGCTGAAAGAACAGCCTGATGGCCCAATAAGGGCCATATTGGAATTCTGTTAAATTTTCTTCAGGATTTTGAAAAATTTCCTCCAGTGTTTTGAAAAAGAGGCAAAACCAGTACATGTGTAGACATAACCATTGTTCTCGGGGGAGTTGCCTATGCATAGGGAAACAAAGTAAATTTGTGAACAGGGAATAGCTAATAAAGGAGCATTTAATATATGGGTAATACTGAACCAATATATGGGTAATACTGAACATTAACATAGAGGATAATCCACATAAATAAACTGTTTCTTGTATTTCCATGCATATTTTTATGTATTTCTGTTACATAAATTAGATGTGTTCAGTAATTACAGCAATTTCAGTGATTCTTCTTCTGATACATCTTCAGAAAAATTCTTCCCAGTTCAACAAGTGAATACAAAAAGAAAGCTATTTTAGAATTCATTAAAACCATAAGAGAACTAAAAATTAAACTATTAATGTTGGTTTTATAAACAAATCTTGAATACTGTTATTTGGCTGTATTGATGGAAGAAAAGAAACTTGCATAACTACCAAGAAGTAGGAGAATAATATGAGGAAGAAAGAACAGTGAGTTAGGAAAGAAGATACGGACATTTTTAAGTAGGAGCAAGGGGAGGAGGGACTGAAGAGATGACCTTCTTAATATCTTCCTTAAGGTTACATGGAAGAAAAATACTTGACACTGTTAACAATTTTGGCAAAATTAAATGGCGTTAAGGTTTTTTCACTTACTGGGCTAGGATGCGTGAGGAACTCTTGAGAGGCAGTTGTTTTCATAAGAACAAAAGTAAAAAGTGAGATTTGAGAGGGGGGTTTTCTTGTTTATTTTCATGTAAGGTAACTTGAGTGTCACTTAGGAGAACAAATTTTTCATTATGCATTTGTTTATCTTTTATTTGCTGTTGAAGGAGGTACAAAATTATGAAGGTAAATGGTTGGCTTCTCCCAGTTCCTCTTTCCTTTTCACTTCTCTCTTGTCAAGTATTTGTGCATAAATTCTTTTAAAATGTATGCTCATGTAAGATTCTCTGTAACAATGCATATATCATGCTTCTTTATTTCCCTTTTCTTTCATTCTCTGGTATGCCTAGAGCTTCTTCATTTTAATCCCACCCCCCTAGCCTTCAAAAGTAATTTCTTTTCATGTCTGTGAGGGAACATCTTGCAGGAAAAGACATAAAGCTCAGTCAAATGAACTTATCAAAGAAGATGAGGTGTGACTTCATTTGAAGCGTATGGGGAATTCTTTGTGGTAAGAGTTTCTAAAAGTCTTGTTAACCTAGTGCCAAAAAATATCAGAAGAACAAACAGCCACAAGCTGTAACCAGGCAAATTAAAAATGAGATATACATTTTTAATAGAATATAAAGCCACTATCTGTGAATTTACCCAGGAGGAGGAGTAGTAGAGTATCCATGTTGTCTTACTACACATTTTGAAATAAAGATTTTGGATGTGTTTATATGGTCTTTAGCAAATCTAAGAACAGGCAAACACATGTTTCTTTGGAAGGACTTTATAATTTGCTTAAATTTGAATGCAAAAGCAAAAATGCATTCTGATAACTGCTGCATTTTAAGGTACTTTCCAGAGAAAAGCGAACTAGAGGTTTTCCAGGAAGTGACTGTAAGGATGCATTTTTTTTTTTTCCCCATTGCTGTTTTGGCAATACTCTGTCAAAGGTATTCAGTCCAGAGCAGACATTTGGTAAAATAATTATATTAGTTTCAGCATCAGGTCCTTAACCTAAAACCCCTTTGGAATAGGGATTTTCTGAGTGTTACAGTGTAACCATCATGTAAGTAGGGGTTTGAACATGGCTATAGTCAAGCTGTCACATGGAAATAGAGCTCATTCCACTGATTATTTTTGTAAGGTTTCTGCGTCTGATGATGAAAACTTTTACTCACTGTTCCTGGTTTTGTTCTTAATGTCTTTGTTGCAGAGTAGTAGAACTTAGGTCTTACATTACTTTTGATTGGAGATATTTATGAACTATATTGTGACATAAGGTATTTTTTTCTTGGTGTCCTCCCATCTGATAAAACCATGACTATGGTGAGTAATTTTGTATGATCAGTGTAATGGTATTCACTTTTCTGTATGCAGGAACCAGAGAAAAACATTTTTGCAATGGATGGTCTTTTTAATCATATATCCTTTTAGGCAGAAATTTCTCATGAGAGACAAAGGGCATAAATCAAAGTAAAGGGGTAAGAGAATGTTACCTTCATCTTGCAAGGTGGTAGACTCAAGAGGAATGAAAGGCATTCTTACAGGTGTTCTTGATGTGGAGGGGCATCAGTTAAATATAAGTGAAGTTTTGGCAGCAGGAAAGCTTTAATATCTTTTTCTTATAAACATTACATAAAGAATATATATTAATATTTATACTTATTCTATAAAACTAGCTTATGGTTTAACAGTTTAATTGCCAAATTTATGATCAAAGTCACATACATGTTTTTATTTCTGTTTTCTCAATGTGATGATTGACATAGCAAATAGCCCTGAAACTTAAATGAAGTCATCAGCCATAACTGGATTTCTTAATTGTATAAAGTTTGCTAAGCTTCATCAGAATTTATTTTTTACTACAGCAATGGTGCTGATTAAATCTGTACAAAGGTCTCTAAAGCTTGCAGTAAAGAACAGAAAATAACCTAGTTTCTCTTCTCCTTCTCATAATAAAAACACAAAGTAAAGGCTTTTTATAAGCATATTTTGTAATGGAAATTTCAGCAGCCTTTTGAATGAACAATTATGTCTTTGTTTCCATGGAGCTAGCACGGAAATAGCTCAGAAGCAGTGTGATGGTATTAGGAACATAATGTTAGGGATACTTTGGGGAACTTTCCACCTGGTCTGGCAAAGGCAATGTCAAATAAGTAACTTGTCAGAAAATGTTAGCTGACCAAAAGTAAAATTTAGAAGAGTATTATTTTTGTGTTGTTGGAGCTTTACTTAGAAAAATACTCCTCCTGCTCCTCCTCCCCTGAAACCTTCAGATCCACACTAGGAACCTTTATACTTTCTATGTATAAATACTGCAGTGGGAACTTCACCCACAGTCTCTCCCCTACAGGAGGTATGCACCGACACCCAGGATGCTTGATTTTGGGGGAGAGCATTTCTCTGTTCATTGAAAAGCATACTTGGACTCTTTGGAAAGTTTTGGGTTCATCTAGTTGTGGAATTGGAGTCTCTGTATATGTGTGGGGTATTTATATAAAGTTTGGGGTGATTAAACTGTTGGCCAACACCCCCAAAGTTTCTGTGAGCCAGCTTTCCAGCCACTCCTCCCTAAAAAGCATGCTTATTTCCCAAAATGATTAAAAAAAAAAAAGGAGGGCAAGGGGGTTAGAGGGGAGTGTGTGTGGAAGGGGGAAAGTATTCCCCCCCTAAAAATAACTAGAAGTGGTTTAGTGCTTCAAATCTTATAGTTTTTGTTTTTTGTGGTTGTTAATAACTGGGAAGGTATCTACTTCTCTCATGGGATCTCTTACTTGCTAGGGAATAGGTTTCTTACTCTCTGCTGTCTCCACCCCTCCACCCCCTTAAAACTCTTTTCCAGCACCAGCCAAGGGTGTATATTTTCTGTAATGAAAAGGGCTTAACACAGGCATTACTCCTTATTAGCAAATTCTCATCTGTATTTTGGAAATTGGGTAGTTTGTATCACAACAGTGAGTATCAAAAGAAAACAAAATGGAATTTATTTATTTTCCTCTTCCCTTTTAATCTTAGACTCGTAGCTTTAATGCACCATGTTGGAACAGGTAATCAGATTATTAAACACAATAGCAGTAAAAAAAGGAAAACCAAAAACAAAACCAAAGGAAACTTCAGGAAATCTGAGAAAATAACAGATGGATCAATATAGTTATTCATTACCTTGCTCGCAGGCATATCCTTTAGAGCTTGCAGAGTAAAATCAATGCATATTTAATGCCAGATGTTTAAGCAATTATTTCAAAGGACTTCAAAAATTTTACAGGGGAGTTATCTTGACCATTATAAAGCGACTTGGTTTTTTTCCAGTTATGTCACTGTAAAATATTTAATGTGGACAATCTGGTGTTCCTTTGTTTCCAGTCTGTTATCTCCTGTATTAGTTGGTTTGAATTACAGAAATACTATCATAATATTTTTTTTCTCATTGTTACTGGGGTTTTTCTGTTCATTAGTTATAACTATCTTTGAAATGTCTACTTTGTCTATCTGTTATGCTTTAAAAAAGTCTACTGGAAGGAAAGATTGCTCTTTCTGCAGACAGGTTTATAAAATTTGGTTAAGCAGATGTTCTGAAGTTCACTAAGCAGAAATTTGTCTGTCTTGCCTACTGGAGTCTTTTGGGTAGATTGTTTTTAATAAAATTGTAAAGCTGTAATAATTTGATGGAGTGCATGTAGTAATTGCATGGCGTACTTAGTGTTGTTAAATGAAGGCATGCATAAACTGAATTCCTAGCATTTACTGATACTCCAGATTGTGTAGTAAATTTTTGTTTGTAACAGCTAGATTGAAGCTCACTCTTTGGCAGTCTCTTGCTGATTTACTGCAGTCTGTTCCTGTGGTCCCCATCCAGAATTATCTTGTTATCTGGCTGAAGGTTCACCTGACTAATTGCAGTATGATTCATAGCTTTTTGTTCTTTTTGAAAACTCCTCACTGTATTGAAATTTTGGCATCAGTTTGATTTTTACTTCTAGTTTACCTACGTTTAGAATCATGCACTTTATGCAGGATTAATATTTACAAAAGCCTGAGCAGAACTGAAAGAAGTTGAGCTTACTTACTGTAACTGGGCAAGCACTAGTGTGTGGTCACTTCATAGACAGCTGTCTTCTAGGAGATAGTATGTAAGGAACGTTATCAGGGGCTTTCCTAGCATTTTTCCTGTGCCTGAACTTGTTATGTGTCTTTTTTGCATATCATCTTCAGTTACCCAGTGTTGACTGTATTCCCATTTCCAATGTGATGAATTGCAGGCATCTTCTGAAAATAAATATTTGAAGAAAGAACGTGAAGCATGCTTAATATCTGCATTTAAGCTTATTTCTGCATGTTGTAAATCACTATTTATTAAAGAGATCAGAAGTTCATGTAGTGTTTACTTCTAGCAGAACAGCGCAAAAGATTTCCAGTATTTTCAGTTTTTGAGTTTCCAGTATTTTCAGTTTTTGAGCAAGTACTTCCAGAATTTTGTCAGATTGGATCTTGTCTTTCACAACCAGTTGAGAGACGCTTAAAACTTGGACAGTACTCATGTAAGGTCATCTTAATAGTTTTACTTAGTAGCTCTGTGAAATATTCTGTTCTCTGTAATCTGAAAGTGTTGTTGCTGATGATTTTTACTCTTTGAAAAGATAGAAATTACTTTCCTTTTTATTTTTTTTTTGTCTGGATTTAAGAATTTCAAGTTAAAACAGAAGGAAAAATAATCTGTGGCACGTCAGTGTCCTATAGCCTGTGTAAGCATTTGACCATAGTGGCTTTTTTAATAAAATGTGGTAGATATGGCATTTGGTCTTTCATGCCTTCTGTCACATAACTCCTTGTTTTCACATGCTGTGAGTGTTAAGTCTAGTTTGGCTATGACCACGTACATGTTAACATGCCTTTTCTAAAAGCTATAATTTTTATTATTTTCACAGCATGCAACTTGGGCCATTTTAATAATTTTTATTAAACACGATTGCAAGTTGATGATTGCTGTCTTGTGGTTCTGGTTTCTGTTGTAAATGTAAATATGTAAATACCATGTTGCATGAAAGAATAAATAGCATTTAAAGTCTGAAGTACATTTAAGTTGTCAGTCTGTGAAAAGACTTAAATAGCTCTCTTACATGCAAGTAGCTTAAGTGTCTAAACTGTGTATGATGGAGAAGCTTCCAGCAAATCTCTTATTAATATGAAGCCTCCAGAAGCTGAGTGAAGTGCTTGATATAGAAAATCCTATTTTAAATTTTAAAATGAAAAAATGTGTAGAGATCTGTCTAGAGAAGTAGTAGAAGGTGTGTGGTCTGGAGGGAGATTGGATAGTTGCTGAGTTTTGATGATAGAGGTAGTAATGTACTACTTTGCCATGTATGAGTATACTTTATAGTCCATGTCTTGTGAGAACTGAGTGACTCAATGTTCTGCAATGTCTTTCTGATGAAATTTGGCTGTGTCCTGTGATGTTGTTGGGAGTCGAAGCACAAAGATGTGTAATGAATTCTTACCCTTTTTCAAATGCACAAAAGTGTAAGCTTGATTTGGACTGCAAACCATGTTATTCTTCAGTCAATTTCTTTGATACAATTATCATAAAGCCATAGAATGTCTTGAGTTGGAGGGGACCTATAAAGATCATCATGTCTAACTCCCTGCTCCTTGCAGGACTACCTAAAGCTAAACCACGTGACTAAGAGCATTGTCCAGACACTCCTGAACTCTGACATGCTTGGTGCCATGACCACTTCCTTGGGGAGCCTGTTCCACTGACCAGTCTCTCTGTTAGTGAAGATTCTTGTCCTAATGTCCAATCTGATCGATGCAGCTTCACTCTATTCCCTTGTGTCCTATCACTGCTGAACACAGAGAGGAGATCAGCACCTCCCCCTCAGCTGCCCCCTTGAGCAAATGTCCCAAGTATGAAATACCTGTATTGCAGTTGATGGTAAACCTTTTGAATTAGAAAAAGTTTTATTCAGCTAATTCAGCATTTACAGTCAATCTTCATGTGTCTGTGTTCCTAGCTTTCATAGTT
>JANHGB010064166.1:0-44320 GCA_026283785.1 Coracopsis vasa | reverse complement strand
ATCTGGACTAGGTCTCTGTTACTTTCTGTCTTTCTTCAGTTTCCTTAGCGTCTCAAACTCTGTTACTTACAGGTCATTGCACCAAAGCTACCACTGATTACCACAGGTCTGACCTGTTCTTCCTTCCACACAACCGGTGGTCATTTTGATTTTGTCCATATGGAACTTACAGGACGAGTGACCACAGTGGATCAGATGAAAGGTTCTTCTTACCCGTATGGTGACAGCTCATAGTACCTGCCTACAGAAAGCTCAAGCAAAAAGCAAGCATGCAGCAATGCTACCCTGGTGCACTCTCCAGCATCCGTCAGTGTGACTGGGCACCACATGAGCTATACTGCAAGCTGACACTGCTCTTTGATCTACATGGAGATTTTCCTGATAACCAGAGGTTGTGATGTTGGTTTTGACCTGTAAAACCTTAAACTATCTTGCACCTGCCTACTGCCATCCTGAGACTGCAATAAGAGCTTAAGATTTAGTGATACAGATGGCAGTGACAGAAAGAGGATTTCCTGTGATAGGCTCTTGATTTATTTTCCCATTAGTCATAGCAGAACAGTTGTGGGTTTTTAGGGAGTCCACATGGTGAGGTTTCTGGGAAGGGCAGAAGCTATGGTAAGACATGAAAAAGATTTTTTGTTCCTTTGGCTACTGGGTATTGTGGAACAATGCTATATAATAACTTCACGGGACTATAAACCTAATGTTTAATAGGGTACTTAGGGCTTGAATACTAATGTTGTTGTATTGTTGAATAAAAAGCAGATCAAGTACTCATGTCATTAATGACTTTCAACAAAAAAACAACCAACCTGTGAAAGCAGTAGTGGTCTGGGCTGTGGTTTTCATGGCAGAACATTGCTTTGGGAAACTCCTGTCCACTGTTAACTCTTCTGAGGTTGTGTCAGTTCACTCGAAACCAGAAAAAGAGGCAAAAAAGCTAAAACACTTTAAAAGAGTTTTTCTCTCCAAATTCTGGTTATTTCTCAGATCCAGGTTAAAGTTTAGGCATAAACTGATCTGCAACACCCACAGTTCTGTGTGGTCTGCAAGTTAAAACATGTTGTGCAAACGTTGCACAGAAAATGTTACTGATTTGCATGGTAGAAAACTTTGAAAATAGCAGATAGAATAGAAGCCAAAACTATTCTGGTTAGTTTCTGAATAGTATTAATTTTTACACTAAAAAACTAAACTAAAAAAACTTAGAGTGGAAAGGTAAGTATTACTTACCTCTACTCTTGGGATACTATTCATAGTTCTTAGTGGCTCACTGAAGCTTGAGTTTGTTTCGTTTGTTGTTGTACACATCAGTGGATTTCATTAATGTCTGAAAGATGAAATACACTTTATTTTGTTTGTTTGTGTGTTTCCTGAATAACCATTCAAAGTATGGATGGGATAAACTGTCAATTTAAGACAGCTGTTAGCATAAAATGAATACGCGTGTTGTTAGAATTGGATACACAAACATTGAATTATTCCTGGTTTAAAATTCCATAAATGCTTCCAGCCTATTTAAGGGTACTCCTTGAGTTTTATCCCACTTTCACTGCCTGGATAGGGACCTGACTGTTGTCAGAAAAGGATCAAATATTTATCAGAGGCTGAATCGTAAAATATGTTTTATCTAGAAATTTGATAGATTTAAAGGGATTATGGCGAAACACTTGCAGCTTCCCATAAATTGATACTTGCAAGTTCTTGACTGCATACTGCAAATTAAAAAGAAACAAATGGTGCTCAAAATAAAGTAAATCCAAGTCACTTATGCAGAGTGTGAATTGTTTGGTCCACAGTGGAAAACATGCTGTGGGCTTGTTCTTTAAAGGTACTGAATATTCAGCATCCTGTAGAGAATGTAAATACCTGCTTAGTTTTTAAGAACAGAAGGAGTTCTATTACTCATGGTACCAACTTGGGGACAGGGTACCATGCAGGAACCTTAAATCTATAGAAACTGCTAATCATAATCTCTAGAACCACTGAGGTGTTTAAAAGTCTTTCAAATAATTGGAAGAAATCAACTAGATGAAATTTCTTTGCTCTTTAAGGCAGGATAACGTATCACTTGTCAGGAATGATGCTTTATTCTTAATTTTATTATAATTACTATTAAACTAATGCATTTCCAATACATTCTACAAGAAAATATGTTTTTGTAAAGAAGGGAATTTTAAATACTCTTTATGGACCAATTTTTTTCAAATCAAATGGAAAGATGTTGTGAAGTCTGTATGAGATAAGGTTTATTGTTGATTGTGTACCCTGATTTTTTATTATATTCCTTGATTCCATTCAAACAATTTCTAGAACCGTATAATCTCTAAAAAGATAATTTCTTGTGTTATCCACTAGTTAATGGTGAGTGCAAATTACATCAGCAAGTGTTGTTGGAGTGCATGCTATACTAAAATAACTTTCTGATTACATTTTTTTCATGTAGTATCATTAGATAGATTCACCTTATTTATTTTAAAATAAGGGAAAAATCTTTTTTCTCCCAAACAGTAATTTCTTTCATCTAAAAGATGCTTGACATAGGTCAGTAACTGAGCCCTGACCACCCCTCCTTTAGGTTTAGGAGCAGTTGTTCTTTACATTGAGCATGTGTTCCTGAACTGCAGCTTAGTCCCCAGCTCCACTGCAGAATGTGTTTGCCAGAGAACAAGATGACTGTGCACGCCTATGAATGCCAAATGCAATTAAATTACAAGCCTGTGTGAAGGATAGGCTGTGGACAGTAATGGCATGAAAGGGAGCTGAAAGGAGAGCACAGGGGTAGAAATTCAGGGTAGGAATATGTTGCCATGCCAACCAAGTAATTTCTGTAGCAGGAATAACTTCTGAGTGGGAATTTTAAGACGTTCCCTGTGAAAAAACAAAAAGTTACGTTTTTGATATCAACCTTGGCCACCCCCCTGTGGAATCCTGTGCTGGCAATCTGTCTGAGAGCTTCCTGCCGTTCTGTGCCAGACCCTGCTCTGCTCATCTGCTGACCTGGGAAGTGCTCACCCGTGGGGCAGTGATGGGCACCAGTGGTGAGCCCACAGCCACAGGCAGACCCGAGCCCTGCATGGATCGTTCCTCGAGCAGCTGCAAAACCCAGATGAGGGTTTCATGAGTCTGTCTTCCTTAGTAACTGTTTTGAGTCTTTCCTTTAAAGCACTGATAGCATATGTCATGACAGGACAAGGGGGAATGGCTTTAAACTGAAAGAGGGCAGATTTAGATTAGACAGTAGGAAAAAATTCTTTACTATGATGGTGGTGAGACACTGGCACAGGTTGCCCAGTGAAGCTGTGGCTGCACCATCCCTGGAAGTGTTCAGGTTGAATGGGGCTTTGAGCAGTCTGGTCTAGTGGGAGATGCCCCTGCCCATGGCAGGGGGGCTGGAACTAGATGGTCTTTAGGGTCCCTTCCAACCAAAACCATTCTATGATTCTATGATATTTACTTTTTGTGTGCCTTGGCTCTTTTAGCTCTATGTGAAAATGCTGAAGAGACAAACTTCTAACACTAGCATTTCTCACGGATGCTTATTTTTAAATCCTGATTAGCCAGGTGTCCTGGAAGTTGGACATGTGTTGTTTGTGTTTGGCCTGTGGCTTTATAATACTTCTGACTTTAAAAAAGGAGGAAAAAAAAGTCAGTGAAGCTTTATCTGAAATGCTGAAATTTTGTCTTGCTCATACATTGCAGAAGGAATTAGCAGTGCAGGGCAGTTGCATTGCTTTACCTCCACTGCCCTTTAAGCGGAGGTGGGGTCAGGCATGGAAGAGAATGTTTCATTCCTTTGCTCTTCCCACCCTCTTCCCCATCTCCTCAACCACTGTCCCTGAAATGATGCTGGTACCCATGGGATCACTTGGTGGGCCAGTTCAGCTTGCCAGTCTGGCATAAAAGTAGCCTGGGGATAAAAATGGACAATAATTTTGGCTTTCTGAGGAGTCAGGGAAGTGCTAAAGCAGACTTGAAGCAGAAAGGGGCATGCAGGTAAGGGGAAGAATGACGGTAAACACTTGGATATGTGTTACCCTAACTCATGGGTCATGCTTTTAGTCACACCACATGGATGAAACTTGTGGCTTATGCTTCACTATGCAGTTTGTAGGTGCTAAATGAGTGAACAAGGCAGGCATCTTGACTCCAGCAAAGGATGGCTAAGTGACATTACATGAAATAACAGAGCTGCATGACAGCACAGCTTGTCCAGGTTAGGATGATACAGAGATTTCCCTGCAACCCTGGTTTTCTGATGGATCCTGCTGCTGGGTTTTTGTTGGTTTTTTTTTAAAGCTGTTTTTCTGAGCATGAGAGATCGTACATGCAAAAGAATGGCAGTTTTCTGAGACTGTAGAGAGCTACTTCTAAGGCTCATAGTGCTAATGTGTAGCTTGCTCTGTTTCTGGTAGTGGAGTACATCAACCTTTTGAGCCACAAAAGGGCTAAGAGGATCAAGGTCTTTTCTTTATGAGGGCGATGTATCTGCATGCTAGAAATCTTGGGAGCATGTCATAAAAAAAGAAGGAAAGAAAAAGGTGCAGTGGCACAGATCTGTTAAGATTTATTGCATCATTATCTCACATGAAACAGTAACATTGCCCTGGCATGACTGAGCAAAAACAATGGTGTGAGGGTATCATTATTTATTTTGACGCCCTGCAGATTGCCCCTAGACATTTCCGGGAGCCAAGGCATCCTCAGCAGCGAGGTCTTTTGTTTTCCGTGGTTTCAAAGATAGTAATTACAAGGAGGGAATCTTGATCTACATCATGTTTCCTTCTTCAGTATGTATTCCATAGATGGAATGTATTCAGCTGTGAGTTAGTGAGACTCTGTAAGTGGGAACGGTTTCTTCTCCCGGCTTCTGTTTGCTCTCTAAAACCTGACGGAAAAGCACCTGAGCAGATGACTTGCAAGTTTACATTGAAGAAACATAAGGAATGATCCCTTTCCCTACAGACCTGCAGGAAAAACAAACTCCATACAATATATTCCCTCTTTTCCGAGTGTAACAAACTGGGAGTTATGCAGGAACAACAGGAGCCTGCTCAGGTCAAGCTCAAGATACAAACCGTGGCATAACTCTGGTTGGTGTACAGTCATAGGATTTCTTTTGTGGAGCATTATTAATTAATAATAATACAGTGTTAATGTAATCCTAATATTTATCCTGAGAAAAGAACTTGAAATGAATAAACCCCCTACTTTTGTATGAGGAGCTTCAGAACCTGGAAATGGAGCACCAACATGAAATTTTGATGTTTAAACTTTGGTAGAGCCTGATGCCTGTGCAGTGGCTTAAAAATGAAGATCATTGGCTAGTAGCAGGACGTACTTGATCAGATCAGCTTTTAAAAATCAGTGATCAATAAGAATAATACTGTTATTGGTTGGACATTGTTACTGTTTCACACAACATAAAGGTTTTGAAGTGTTTGCAGCATCCAGGGTTTTCAGTATGAGCTTCAGTGTGCATAAGACTGTTCCCATTATGCATTTCTCGTTCCTATTATTTTGTTTATCTGTAGCATGATGGTGTATTTCTATAGACATTTCTTAAAATTCACTTATCGATTTGCTCTAGGCAGAAAGTGCCTGACGTGAAGCTTTCAAAAAACCACCCTCTTCATATGAGATACAGATAAGTGTATTCATTATGGTCCAGCTTTAGTTAAAGGCTCAGTCTAATTTTGAATTCAGAGGGTTTCTTCTCCCAAGTAAATCATTTAGTTCACTGCTACCCACCCCTTCAAGCCTGACCTTTAGGAAGTAAAAGAACTTCTCATCATTCTCATAAGCTCATGAAGGGAAAGAAGAAAAGATCGGGCTCTGCTGGGCCAAGGAAGGTACTCATGTCATGGAAGCCCAGAACATCCTAATCTGGTCAGATATTAGCTGGAGAACCTTATCTGAGTTCAGTTGTCAGGAAAGAATGTGTGGAGGAGAGTTTATCCGGGCTAACCAGCTCCTAAGTCAGCAAAGAATTCATAGACGGAAAACAACTGCTTCCATTGCACCCTGATAAGAACAAGAAGACTCTGCCTTTTGCAAAACACAAGTATTTGTTTTGTTGCTCTTTTTTTTTAGAGATGCTGCACTCAATGATGTTCAAATGAACTTTGTGTCCTTAAGGGGAAAAATTAGCTTTACATAATATTTTCCAAAGTGTATTATCTGCTTTATATATCCTTGAATGTTCATTTCTTAGATCATCCTTGTAGCCTTTTTTCCTACAGTAGGTAGAATAGGTGCATGGATGACCAGCACAGAGTAAGGTGTCAAGTATCTATCTGAAGCTAGAGGAGGCAAGTCCCACGGGGGAGAACCTGAGCTATGTGGTGCATGTTAGATTTCTTCAGCTGCGTGGTGACGTTTTCCATTTTGCTCCTTCCCTGCGTATTCCTCATGTGTGATAACATGCTTGGACATGGTTGAGCTGGTATCCTCAGAGAAGTGTTCGCAGTAATTTCAAGGGTCTCTTGAAACATTTGTGTTAGTGTTAATTGTATAAATAAGTTACAGATTTACAATGAGTTTTCATGCTTTAGGATGTGGTTGGCTTAAAAGAAAAATGTGCCTTAAAACCCCCTTTTTTCAAGTTTATTCTTGAAGGGTAGGTCGTCTTTACCACTGTGCTCATGCCCATCTTTCCTGCAGCATTTAAAGAAATGTCTTACACATCTTGCTCCATAGCCTGGCATCTTCTTTAAGGAAATGTCTTGTTTCCCAAGAGAAGTACTGTAGTATAACCCATTACCACTAGAACAGCTACATTTACACGTGTGCCCTGTTTACAGGCCATCATTGTGTATGCGCAGTAAGGGTTAGTGTTCCCACGTGCATTATGTGTTACTGCCTTGTCACTCAGTATTGCAAGTTTGTTCTACAGGTCTTTGTAGGTGGGGAGCAGATATAATGAATATAAGACAAGTCTGAAATGCGTCTTAAAAAACAGAAGTGCCATATGTTAAGTGTTTTTTAAAGGCCCAAGAATACTGCATATTAAATAGCATGACCTTTTGTGTCAAACCTCTTGATCTAATTAGTGTGGGTCTTCTCATGCAACTGTTGTATGTCAAGTGGCAGTTTTTCTCTCTGCACTGTGCTGCTGAGTGTGAAGCCCTCTTGCCTAGGAAATGGCACTCTCTACTTCCACTTTTTCATTGATTTGGAGTTTGATTGGATATTTTAAAAGATTTATGTTTCTCTGTCTACTTTGAAATGTAAAAAATCTCAGAAATCACAGGATTATATGTTTTATCTATGGAAAGTGGTGGTGGTATATTGGTTATTTATTTAAACAGGTTCTTGGCAAATACGTGGTTTGCAAGACCAGTAACACTACCGGAGATCATTTGCTGTGCAGCTAAATGTTACTAGATTGCTTGTCATTATCTCATTGTTCTTAATGGGAAGTGTACTGAACTTAGGATCTGCAGAGATCTTCGTTCTTGTCTTTTAATTAAAAACCAATAATGCTTCTTTTAACCTTCTTATTGTGCCTGCTGTTCATCAGGGATTGTTCATATTTAATGCAGCTTAAATTAAGCCTTATGACTGACTGTCATTCAGTTGTTTGTCTTTAGCTTCTTCCGCTTCTGAAGTGTAGAGGGCAGGCTCTTCAGTGCCGATCTCCATTGTCCTCCTTTTCTTCATCATTGGCCTTATTGCCCCACCTATGTTGTGTCAGTTTAGTTTCTTGGGCATGTTTTTCACAGCCACGGGGCCTTATCCCTGTGGTACTTTTACCTGAGGGAGGATTTCTTGAGAGGAAGGCTGGCAGAACAAGTAGCACAGATCTCCTGTGCCCTGCTGGGTACAGTAGCGGAGATCATGGAGGCACAGAATCCTCTATGCTGCAGGGTCTCAACTTCCCACCATGCTGAGGGCTGGCTGGTGAGTCTGTACAGCAGTGGAGAATTCACTGACCTTGAACTCGGATTGTGTCATGAATGAGAAAGCTTTAATATTACTTAAAGTGGCTGAGTGGCATCTTCCAAACGAAAGAGAGCATCAAACAATCGTTGGTGACAGTGGAATAAAAAGTACAATCTGTTGTCTCATTCACCCATGGCCATTTGTCATGAGTTCTGATCAATGGAGAGCTTTGCACAAATGGTGGTGTGCGATCACGTAAATTAAACTCATGGGAAGGCATTTTAGGGGCAGGGGTACAACAGTCATCTGTGCGTGGTCCTGGTGATCCCAGTGGGATTGCTGACAGAAGTCACTGCTGAATGTGACTTGATTATGCAGGACTCCAACCGCTCAAGCAGATGTCAATGTTCCTTTTACTTTGCCTTCAGACCCACTTCATCATCACTGTCCCATGGCATAAGCCAGTGCTGCTGCTAGCACACAGCATCCTCCCACCTTGTCTTCTTGGCCATGCGTGGTTGACCCCAAGCTCCTTCCCCATTGATGGTAGAAGTGTTTCTAGCACGTTAGATTGAGGAGCATGTATACAATAAAATGAATCATTTTGAGGGAGGAAGAGGTTATTTTCAGCCCACTAGCTCCCTGGTGCTGCTGTGCGAGTCCCTGTGGCAGTGTGAGGGAGAAGGCAAGTTGAGGGCAGAAGGGAGATGGGATTGCTACGTCTCATAACATCAGAGTTTAATGTCAGTTTGCGCTGAACTTGGGATGGTGGTGTAGTGCAACTGCTGCTCTCGGTTAGGAAGACCAAGGCAATGGGTTAATTCCTTACCTGTGGTACTGCTTGTTTGGTACTGGTGGTAGGCAGGCCACTTGTTATTATATGCAGAATTTCAGCCTGAAAATCTGTTTCAAGTATCTGTAATTCTACAATTCGCATAAAGCCACCTCCCTTTGCTTACTAAAAGAGTAATTTTCTTCATTGGAGGGAATAAGATCAAGTAGGAAAAAATAAAGATTCAAAGAAAGATGTAAGGAAGAAGAGGAAAAGCTCCGCTTTTATTATGAAAATCAATTTTTTTATTTGTTGGCTGAGCTTAACATTACTTCTGAGCAGCAGTCACAGATTTTCTGGGGCCCGTGGATGAATTTCTGTGAACTTTTGAGTCAGCAGTTCAAAAATAGATCCTCAGTTGCTGTTCACACTGTGGACAGTCTGATAAAAATACTTTTTTCTTAATTTTTTTCTTCAGTTTGCAGTTATAAAGTATTGGAAAAATACAGAAAAAAACTTCTGTAGGAAAATAATTTTGTTATGATTTTCTTTATCTGAGAAATTCTCTTTACAGCTTTTTCACTAGCAGATGCAATTCATGCTAGGTAAGCACCAGCAGCCTTATCTTTGCATATCCTGGTATTATCTGTAAGCATATTTTTGTTGGGTTTCAGATTATGTCATTCAGTTCCTGCTTTAGAGGTTGTCTTTAGACAGTTTCTTTAGACAGCGATCTTAATGGTATCTTCAAAAGACTATTAGCAAATACTTGTTGAAAAAATTAAAGTCGCAATTCAGGCCAGTAGGGAAAACTTCTGATTGATTTTCTGTTTAAAAGTTATTGACAGTTTGAATTATTGTCAGAGTAAGGAACGTTTTCAATTATGTCCTATTTAATTTTAGAGAAGCAGTCAAAATGTCATTGTTAATTCTGAAAAATCTAATTTTCAAGCTTGGATCCCTCACTCTTCTTGAGACCAATGGTTCATACCTTAGCAGAAATTAATTTCTTTCTTCATTTATATGAAATAAGTAAAGTGAATGCCATGGACTTGGCTGTGTGGGTGTGTTTTGGATGAGATCTTAAAAACTGAGATCCTATTTATTCTGTGTGGGTGTTAAAGATCTCACTGTTATGCTATATGCTGTCTACCCTTTGAGATGACTACATTTCAGCAGTGTTATGTGTACGTAATCGCAAAATGCTTAGGGGTCCTTCAAAGCCAAAGGTCCTCCATTTGAGAGTCTGTTGTACACATTTATTGTGCCTGTCGCTATAGTGTTTGAAACCATTTATGTTTATTGCATTTGTGGTTATTACTGAATTGATCAATCTCAAAAAGTAATCATCTATTGAATATTTTGAGCTAGCACGACTTCAGATGCGACCAAACTTTTACAATGATATGAAAAAAATCTTGCTACCCTTCAGAAGGTGCAGTGGTGGTTGCATGGCTCAGTTCCTTGCTGGGAACCCAAACTTGCCCCAGTTACTGGTGGAAGCTGAAAATATTCAGGACCTCACAGAATAAAATCCATGCAGCATCAGGCAAGTGTTCAGTTTGTTCGGAAGTCCATGAATTTACCCTTTTCTGTAGCATTTGTGAGTCCGTGTTCTTTGGAATCCCTCAAAGTCAGATGTAGTATCATTTATAATAATCTGATTGGGATGAATTAGTCCATAATTTGTACTAATAGCCAAAGAAAAGCATAATAACAGGTTAATATGGATGTAATGCGCGGAGCTAAAGACAGCTTGGCCTGAAGATATTTCCATGGCAACAGAAAGGTCCCTACAGATGTCTTCCTTCTAAACCTGATCCTGTTTATTAAAGGCTGTCTGTAGTACAATCTGTAATTATCATTAGGTAAAGAAAGGTTGTGAACGTGGGTGGACTGCTTGGCTGATGCTCTCTGGCTGATTTGTTTAGCACAGCTTTTGAAATACAGTTACAAAAGAATATTAAAACCCTGAGATCCTTTAGCAGTTTCTCTCTGCAGGTGACCTGAGACTTAATTCGAGACTGTTGGCTAATAGGTGTGAAGTATCTGAACAACAGTATGGGGGTGAAAAGGAGAAATGTTTTCGAACTCTTTCTGCATGATGACTGTTAAGATCAAGAGCATGCTGGACAAATTAAAAAATGCAGAGATAATAAGGGAGGTAATGCACAACAAAATAAGGTTTTGTAAATAGCTAAAAGCTTCTGTAAGTAGAGGGAGACAAAGGAAACTATTAGACTGTCATCTAAAGGAGAAGGTGAGAAAATGATGGATGGCAAAAGTTGGAATACGGACCAACCTTTCTTGCTTCTGTCTTTATGAAGAAGGTTAATTGGGATCAGCTGCTTAGCATAGTTGAAGCTAACAGCAAGGTGGAAGGAGCGCAGGGCTAAAAAAGGAAAGAACAGGTTAAAGAACACTTTAATAAGTTAGATGCGTTCAGGTTTGTAAGCTTAGGGTGGAGTTTATTCTGGTGTACCTGAGCAACTAATGGAAGCAATTTTGGGTCCATGAGCAATTACCATGTAAAAACCATAAGGAGAGGTGGGATCCCATAAGAGGGTACATAAACAGTATGTTCTTAAAACAGAGAAAGACAGACTTTGAAACTGCAGAACAGTCAACCAAATTTTGTCCCATGACAGATGCTCAAATATATAACTCTTCAAAAGCAAGTGACTGTGAATAAGTGTGAGCTTGAAGTTTAAAAACAGTTTTATAATAGAGCACATAGTTTTTTTAAGTCTTCCACTTCAAATACTGAGAAACAAAACCAAAAGATGAAATATAGTGAGTTTGTGAAATGGATTTTATGAAAAGATTGCTTGAGATAGAGTAATTTGGTGGCACTGAAGCACAGCTGGGATGGAAGAACAGTCCAAGTGTTCCTTCTTGACTTCAGTAAGGCTTTGGTTAGAGTCATACTCAGAAACAATCTGGAGATTTATACTGTACTTGAGATGGTTACTATATGGATGACTGCAAACATACGCAAGCAAATTATGAGGACGACCACTCATGTGGTGATAAATGTGTGATAAATGGTGATGGCAGGCTGTTTGGCAGAAGAATATGGAATTATCAACTTGTAGATGGTAGGATGCAGTTGAACAGAGCCACAGGATCACAGGGTGGCTGGGGGAGGCAGGTGCTTCTGGAGATTATCTGGTCCAACCTCCTGATCAAGGAGGACCACGTGACCAGAGAAGATTGCTCAAGGCTGCATCCAGTCCATGCTTGCGTTTCTCCAAGGATGGAGGCTCCACAGCCTCTCTGGGCAGCTTGTTCCAGTGTTTGACCATCCTCACAGTACAGAAGTTTTTCTCATATGTTTCAGTTTGTGCCACTGGTTCTTGTCTTTTTACTGGGCACCACTGAGGATGGTCTGGCTTCATCTTCTCTACTCCCTCCCGTCAGGTATTTATTATAAACATAGATAAGATCCCTCAGAGCCCTCTCGTGGCTAAGCAAAGCCTGTAAATGTCTAGCTGGACTGCAAGCACTATGGAAGACCACATTAAAATCAGTAACTGGAGGTGAGATCCAGAACCATTAAGAGGAAGATCAGAACAGAAAAGTGGCGTAATCTTAGAATGGAAAACCATCTTAATAAATGCATAGCATGAAATGACTGGATGGAAGAAGCATTGATGTATAAACATTTGTTTAGTCTCAAAATGAGGAAGAAGGCTTGAATTCAAATTTTTGAAAAGGTTGTTTATAGGCAGCATAACAAACATTTGTTCTTCATAATCTCTGATGCTGTGATGAGAAGATTTAGTTTTTCCAAGGAAAAAAACACGTAACTTTCATGATAGCTAAGCACACTATCAGCCACCTCCTGAGGTTGTAAACCCCTAGTTCTTAAAGCTTTAACAATAAATTGAACAAACCTTTCTAAATCTATTTGGTTAAATTTTTAGGACAACCAAATAAATTAGGTTCTGCCTTAATGTCACGTGCAGCCTTACATTCCTGTGCCACTGTGTTCTTCTACAAAGGGAATTTTCTTTCTTGTGAGTGACAGGGCATCCTTTGAATACATTTTAGGATGTAGTCTGTCATCATTACTGTACAATATGGTTTTTTAATGTTTTGTCTGGTTTTCAGTTAAGAATATGAAAACCTGAATCAGCTGCCAGAGTTAGGGTGATCCTGTAACTCCCTGTAGTGTGTGCATGTCTGATTAGGGACTAACTTTGTCATTGCTGGAGGAAAGAACTTAGCTGCAGTCCATTTTACAGTGCTAATAAATTACACCCTCATGAGTTTTGCTCACTTGTTTGCGTGGCACTGACATTTTAAATTGTAGCTCAGTCAGAAGACGTTAGTTGATACTCATGTTAAGGTTCATGTCTGCATTTGAAATGTACTGATTTCAGCAGTTAAGTAAACAGCAAGTGAGAGGGGAGGAGAAATGTAGCAAATAGATTTGTAAAATAATTTTTTGATAATATCTGGCATGAATAATATGGTAAGTGGTCTTCTGTTAATACTGGTGGTGAAGCATTTTGCATATTAATGTGTGGTACATGATCTCAGCTGAGACGGGAGCAACAATACACCAGCCCAATAATAGAAAATCTGGTAAAAACAGAGGAACATCTCAGGGTACCTCAAGACAAGAGTATATCAACCTTTGATTCATTGCTAGCCTGTCTCTGCTCAATTTTGCCAATCCCTAATCAGTGGCTGAAACTTGACAAAAATTATAAAGCAGTGTTGACTATTGAGCAAGTACCTTTGCTTTCCCCTTCTCCTCCAGTCATCATTTTAGCATCTCCCCATGAAGACCTTTTAATTGTTTTTGAAGTTAACCCCTGATTATATCTGTGTTAGTGTCGGTGGGAAGAAGAGTAAGGCAGTGGCCTTGCAGACAGTTGGGGTTGTTCCTCAAGATTTGTGAACCTGAGCGTTTTCTTTCACTTACTTTGTTTGGAGCCTTACAGCTCTTTTGTATTTGCCCGCAGCTTGCCATAACTACAGGAAGATACTGGGAACTGGTGAAGGGGGAGCAGGGAGTGGTGGGGTCTTATTTTACTTGAATTAGACAGTGATGGTTGCTTAGTTTTGGAAGTGAGAAAAGGGAGATCCTGAGGTATTTGTTCAAGGCAAGTCAGTTTCCAAATTGAATGATAAGCTGAGGTACTTGCTTTTTAACCATGTCTCATGCTGAATACAGTTTTCTTAATGCTGTAAGGGCTGAGTCGTCTGCTAGTTTTTCGTAGAAATGAAAAACCACCCTCTGTCATGTATATATACATGTATATATATCGCTTTTCTATACAAAGTATGACTGATGCTGCTGTGATCTTTGGCATCTCTAGGTGAGGTAACATCATGCAGTCATCCAGCCTGTCTTTCCTTCACTGTGTTCGCGATGGAAGTTCAGGTTTGTATTGCATTGGGATATAGAAAATTGTCTTGCAAGACAGAAGCCTCTGCTTGTAGGAGCTGGGCCTGTTTCCAGCCCACCCTACCCCCTGAAAAAAAACCAAGTCATTTATCGTGTAGGCTAATCCATGCAAGACCATGTTTGTATTTGAGACCATGGGGGTGTTTGTATGTTTATTTTTCTAAGTGTTCTTCAGCAGAAGAATGACTGAATCCATTTTTATTTTAACTCTCCATACCTTCATACCATTGGGTGGAGGAGGGTGCAGGAAAGCTTTTCTGACAGATTTTGATGTCCAGAAGTTGTGCATGACCAAAGCCAAGGCGTTTAAGCGTAACACTACACGTTACATTGCTACACTGCTTACTTGCTTGTACTTCATGAGTGCTAGAAAAATACAGTTGTTTTTCATGCCCTGTTGGTTTGTCTCAATTATAATTATAGTCCAAAAAAAAAAAAAAGGACAGTGATACATTTGGTGTGCTTGTTAATGTCAGCATTAATATCAACCTGTCAGTCTTCCTGTACTTAAAAGGAAAGTGCAAGAAATCTGGAGAGGGACATTTTAAAAGGGCTTGTAATGATAGGACAAGGGGTAATGGCTTGAAATTGAGAGAAAAAAAAATAGGTATTAAGAAGAAATTCTTTTCTGTGAAGGTGGTGAGGCCCTGGCACAGGTTGCCCAGGGAAGTTGTGGCTGCCCCAACCCTGGTAGTGTTCAAGGCCAGGTTGGACGGGGCTTTGAGCAATCTGTTCTAGTGGAAGGTGTCACTGCCCATGGCAGGGGGCTGGAACTAGATGGTCTTTAAGGCCCCTTCCGACCCAAACCATTCTATGATTCTGTGGCTTTATGAACATGGAGTTTGCATTGTTACCTCTCTAGGAGTTATGAACACGTAGAAGTGTTACTATTGGAGTAGTGCTGGAGTAAGCAGGGAAGTCTGGGACATGTCTGTGGACACTTAAGGATTTTCTTAAACGGTGTTTGAGAACAAAAACGCTGCACTAGGCATCCTGTTTCACCAAACTCTGATCTGCTAATGTGTTTTAGATGCTGAAAGCGATGTGGTCACTGCTGGCAACACAGAAAACCCCCAAAGCTATTTTTATTTCAAGTGCTGTGTCCTGCCCTTGCTGCTTTGCACATTGTGATGGCTTTGCATGCCCAGTTCAGAGAGGTTCTGCTTGGCCTTTTACTCTTTGCTGGCTGAGTCAAGGTAACTGCTCAGCTTCAAGTGCTACAGAAAAAATGAGCTTCGTACACTCACATTTAAAAGCTTAGATAGTTTCAAAGTCTGTTGGAGACCAGCCTGATTTTAAGATACCTTCAGTAGCAGTTATTGTAATAGGTTTCAGAACAGAGTGTCAAGCTGTAAGACAGCTGTTACCTGAAAGCACTGTTTATTACTGCTGGAAAGTAGTAGTGAAAAGCTTTTGAAAGGGAAAAGGCTTAGTTTGCAAAGGATCAGTTGAAAGTGCCTGAATGGTGACTGGTGCTCTGGAAAAAACACAGTTTTTAAAGAGATACAGGGAGATAACACATCGGCAGGGTTTCCTGTGCCATGTGAGTCTGAGTTCACAATTTGATTTTTGCAAGGATGCCAACTTTACAACAAAAATGATCCAAGTGTCAAACTCAGATATATCTGTTTGCAGGATTGTAGCTGTACTTTGATGTAAATTTAATTTAACAGTAGTAAAAAAAACATGTTGCCTAATAGCAAGTATTAGAAAAATGCTGAACCAGTATGTTTCACTCACAAAGACCCTGTATGAGTTTACTATATCAGGGAATCAAAAAAAGGGTGGGAGTCCTAGAAGAAGGAATGCTAGGAGCATATGTCATGACACTGCTTTCGTTTTGAAAGAAGCTTGGGGTTTTGTTTGCTTACTTGTTTGTGCTATTTTTTCTAACTTTTTCTACATTCTTGATCATACAGGAAAAGTTTATCCCTTTTTTCTATACAGTACCTTTAACGTAAACAAGTTGTGAGAAACTAAACAAGCATAGCCCGTGGATGTTTTTTAGTTTTGGATTGCCTTTACAGACAAGCTTTTGGATTCTTGGTATGTAAACTTGGTTGGATCCACTCACCAGGGCTCTGAGCATATCTGAAGATGTTTGCTGTTGAATTTTCAGTGTTTACATTCTATACTTTCTGACTTAAATGCAGAAGTTTATAATCTTCATCCTCTGACTGTGACTCTGGTTAGAACGTCTGATTATGCATGAAAAAGTTCGTCAGGTATGTCCTCCAATTTTTGTAAAGTTTTCAGTTTCAGAATAACAGCTCTTCTTCTAGCCAAGACCAGAATAAAACCCTGATGCACACAGTGTGTTGCTAGTGATTAAAACCAGCTCCTAATTTAAAAAATGGACTTCTCGTTGGCGGAGATGCTCTGGTATCAAATTTAATCTCCCTCCTGCTGTTCCAGTGGTCAGACTAGCATGTCTGGGAAGAAAGAGTAAGTTTTGGGAAGAATTTGCATGACAACATAAATAAGTAATTCTGGAGGAGAAAGTAGTTTCAGGGAAAGGGGGTGGGGAGTTGCCAATAAGATGCTTTTATTATGGTTTGCTTTGGTCTGGAATGAAAAAGTAGTTTGTGGAAAGGCTGTGCCCCATGATCTCTGTGGGTGGCAGGAGAGAATGTTTAGTGTGTGGGAATGGCCTTCAGGAACATCATCTTTATAATGCTATCTGATTTAAAACTAAAAATAAGACTAGGTGCAGCCCTCTAAGTTATCTTGTAATGCAAGATAATTGCAAGTCTGCTTCAAGAGCCACATGATGATGTTTGATAGAAGAGGATTTAGCTGCTGCTGTAACTGGTAATGCCCTATCTGTTACTTATCTGAGGTTCTCTTTCTTCTTTGATCTTTGTGTCATCAAATATCTTTCTGTAGCATCTCCTATGAGGGCAGCTGTTGCCCCTCTCTCGCGGCAAACCAGAACAAAGTATCTGTAATTCCCACTGCTTCCACCTGGTTCTGGTGGGAAGGTAGCCATGATGTTCTCTCCAGACACTTTGTTACATTTCTTGAAAACAAATTATTTCAAAATGAAGTATTTCAGTTACTTCTGGAACTTTTTCACTTGGCTTTTAATACCAAGTTGGGCAGCACAGAAGAAGTATATAACCAGTAAAAATAGACTTTGTTAGGAGAGGAGATATTTGGATCAGATTAAGTTCTGTATGAACAACAATAAATAAAGACCATGCTTCTTTCAAAAGGACTTCTAGAAAAATTGCACTGAAGTGACTGACAGTTCGCTATAGAACCAGCGGTGGTCCCAGTGCTCCTCAGGCCCTTGCTGAGGAATGTATCCTGTTGAACAAAAACACATATGAGCTGACTCCTAGGAGGAAATGTATGAACCTGCATTAATTACTGATACATTCTCTTTGAAGAATACTGGAATACCCAAAGGAGCAAACTGATGCAAAATTCATGCTGGAGTTTTCTTTAAATGGATATCCTTTCCTAATAAGACTGTGTATTCTGTGAATTAGGAATGTCCTGCATGGGGGAGGTGCATGGATGTGGCACAGAGGGGATACAACCAGGGTGAGGGGATGTCCATATCTCTTACCAAGCCTCTTTGGTCAGTAACATCAAGGAAGCTACACAGGAGTGATTAACTTGTGGTCAAGATTGCCTTAGGATCTCTATCTTTGTTAGTTTGGAAAGTTTTAGGAGTGGCTTGAATTTATTGTCTTGACACTTGCACATTGTAAAAAGAATGATTAATGAAATTTGCAAGTACAAAAAACTTTTGCAAACCAAGATGCTTTATATCTGAGAGCTCCGTACCTCTTCAGCTGCAGTGATTTCTATATGTGTCTGAAGATTAAACTTCTCTACTTTCTTTGGGGGATAAATCAATGACAGGATTAAAATACTGAAAAGCAGGATCAGGAACTGTTTGACCTGTCTTGAAGATTGAGACTGAACAAAGCTTCTTAGATTTCTTCTGTTTGCATACATTTTTCCCATTATTTTCCATGTATCTTTTAATTCTGACATACTGCTCTGTCGCCAGGAATTCCTGTGCCTTGAGCCCCAGCTAGCTCTATAAGTTGGGAACTCAGATGTGTCCTATAAACCTAAGAATTTTCCCTGGAAATGCAAGGAGTTGGTAACCTTGGAAGATTTGTCTGAGGTGGACCTCGTTTCAACACAGAAGCTTTGCAGAAATACGTTGAGTTTTGTTTTCAGGTCTTTCAAGTTTTTGAAGAGTCTTGGCAGTGCTATGCCTCTGAGGTTAGCTGGGACTGAGATGAGATCATGTTTGGGAAGATCTGAAGAATGAGAAATGGGTTTGGTTTGGAGGACAGACTGTTTCAGCTGGCTACAATTTTCCTGAGTGTTAAACAAGCATGGAATTTGCTTTGGGTCATACCTGTAGGTTTTGGAAAAGGATGTTTTACCCAAGTCTGTTTATTCACCCAAAGCACAAAACACATGCAGAAGGTTTCCTGGGAAGTATATGCCTCTGGCTCATTCCCCCTCCGATAATTTATGCTGCAGCATTTGGGAGACTGGAGCAGAATAACCTTCCCTGGTTAACTGACGGAGAAAAAAGAAATGGAAGGAACCATTATTTTCCTGTCAAGATTTCCATGAAACAAAGAGGTGCAGAATTATGCATGCTGAGGGTTGTCTTTGGTCCTTTGATTAACAGCAGAGGCCCAATTTCGCCATCAAAAGCGTTCTTAATTATAAGCCCCCTTGAAAAGGCTGCCTTGAACGCTGTAGAAATGATATTACAGGAGCACGTCTGTCTTTGCTTAGGTGAGCTGCAGGCATTTTGTGGGATCATTTCCTTAAAATCATCAGAAATACACTAAGAATACAAGAGAAATCTGGAAATATTTGTTATTTATTGAAGTTTAACTGCAGCAGAAGGCGTTGCATCAGTGGGGAACTCAAATAGCAGGTCCTGGCTCAAGTGTGGGAAAGCTGCCCGCTTTGCTACCTTAGCAAAGCCTGATATTCTCCTCGTGCAGCTGGTGGCATAATGTGCATCACAAGGTCTTCCTCAAATAAAAGACATCCGTCTTGATTATTTTATGAGTCTGCTGATTAAAGAGATTTTATTGCAATTACTTTGACTAAAAGGCTACCGCAGAAGATGGAAATGTTAATTTACAATCTGCTTGCTGACCAGGTGTCATGTGATAATGGATTGGGACAGACTGCGGTTTGAAAATGGACCTGAATTCTCAGAGCCACTAATTTGAAGTGGCAGATAAAGTACTAGCATGTATGTTTCAAGAGGGGCGTGTTTGATTAACCAGCTACAACACAGCAGCGGTTGCTTGACAGGTTGATTGAGAAATGATCACCTTTGGCTTTACACTGGCGACAGCAATGTACATGGTAGAGGAGGAGAGGGGAGCAGCAGAAAGACAGATGGACGGAGCTGGAAGGTAAATCTTTGCTTTGTAGTAAGCACACTGTGCTCCAGACCCACGACAGCGCTTGTGTTCCTAATTTCCAATTAAACAAAGGAGATTTAGGTACCTAACTAGATATGTAGATTAGGTCTTTAATTCTTTTAGTTTCTTAAAGATGTGTATGTAGTCACAGATGCAGCTAATTCATTTTAAAATAAGTAAATAAATAAGAAGTATTTCTTTCCAGCTGTAGCATTGGCTCTGCTCTTTTTTCAGAGGCTTTATAGCTCAGGATGCAAGGTGTCAGAAACCCTCACTCTGATAGGGTACCCAAGGATTTGAAATGGTTTCATACATTTGGGCTCAGGTGTTTCAAACAATACTAGTGATGGTAGCCTGATAGCATTTCAAAAGGGTTTTAGTGTTTCTGTGGAAATTTTGAATTCCATAGCACAGGGATAATCCTTTCTGAAATCCCCTATCTTGGTTTACATGTTATATTTTAAAAAGGTTATCCTGATGTGTAAAGTTACAAAACAATTTCTGCTAATTTTGGTTGTTTATGTATGCTACTGAAATCTCTCCTCTATAAGTAAATTTACATAAAACACTGCTGAGTTTTGTTGCAAGCTCTTTATAGGCTCTGTACTGAAACTTTAATTAACAGTAAACTAAAAGAATAATGATTAAGTTTTTGGTTTGGAAACTCATAATACATTACTAAAGGCAGAGTGATGTATGACACATTGCTGTGATATTCTTTATATCGTATGTGGATTGCAAGCGATCAGTTACAGTTGTGCTCCAGAGGTGACAGTGGACATGAGGAATAGAAACAGTCGTGTGGCTTTAGGTCTGTTTTGCACACTGAAGGATTGCAAGCTGTAAGCAACATGTGTGTGTGCAGTGTGTATTAGGGATCTGTTTCTGGGCAATAATCACTGCAATATATTGTTATATACACTACAAAAATATTTATCGCTGAATGTCATGAATGGCTACTGAATTTCTGAAGAAGATGTAAAAAGAAGCCAGAGCTGAAAGAGGCATTTTAGTGCTTGTCCCCCAGTGAGCAGATTCATAAGCACAGCTGGAAATCTAATGGAATTAGAGCTGATTTTATTAGAATTCACTCTTTTCCTTTGATCTTTCATGGGATGATGTTAGGGCTGTGCTGGTGTAAAACCAACTGTCATAAGCAGAAATGACTTAGAAATTCTCAAACTAAAGTGTTCATTAGGATATTGAGAGGAATCATAATAAAAACTAACTGAAAAGGAGGCAGTAGTGTTCACTGAGATATTTCAAAAGAGTTTGCAAAGGGGAAAAAAAAAACAAAGGGAAAAAGAGATGCTCAAATGAAGTCAATCTCTTATGCTGATTTTTCAGCTGTTCTGCAGGTCAGTGGGTAGGTCAGTGGTGCAAAGAATAGCCCTGGTCTCAAAAAAAGTGTGTCTTTATAGTTATGTCTTTATATGTATAGATAAATAAACTATTTTGTGATATGAATATATACACATATACTATATAACTATACAGATACAGAATTTTATATTTAAATGTTTTTATTTATATTTTATACTAATGTGTGTGTCTACATGTAATTAATTATTATTATTCTACTGTTCTTGGTGGATCCCAAAATGAATGGATTTAGGGTGGCTGTAGACAGATGCATTCCCAGGTTTGAGCTTATGTAAAAGCCTTGGCACTTGCTGATGTCAGTTTAAAGACGGAATGAAAAGAATGAAATAACTTGGTACTGCAAGCAATGCTAAACCAGGTGTCTGAATTATGAGATGCCTATTTTGGGGTGGCAAAGGGAAATCTTTTGCTGCATTTGATGGGGATTCTGGATTCCACCAAAGTTAGCACTAAAGAAAAAGCACTGCTCTGACCCATTCACTACCCTGAAGCATGTGTGATGCTCTCACTGACCTTGTCACATCTCTTCATGTTGAGACAAAATATCAGTAGATCTGTTATCGTTTTATTGGGACTCCATTTGGGAAAGAGCTGATATGCCGTAGAAGGCAGTTGCTGACATATATGTAATTACACTGTGACTGCAAGTGTTGCTGTGGTGGAAATCTGTGTTCAAGAGATCATTGAGGAAGTACCAAAAGCTGGGTTAAACCATGAACTAGTCCTGAATTCTGAATGAGAGACATGGGGAGAAGGGCAAATAAATCTTGACAACGTACAGCACCGCTAAAGAGCACTTGCACTGTAGTGCCAAATAAAGCTGCTTCACCTTGCTGTCGTCTTGGTGAGTTTTGAAGGTAGCTGAAGTGCCATTTTTAGCCTGTGATGACATTGGGTAGATCTCATGGCCCTGGTTCCGGGCAGCCTGTGGTAGGGCTGCCAAGGGCTTTGTGGAGAGCAGGATTTCAGAGACATGCTTCCACTGTGCGTATCAAAATGTTGATTAGTCAGGTTTTTGATGATTTTGCAATTTTTGTGAGTTACTCAAGATTCTCACAGAGCTTGAAGTACTTTGCGGTGTGACATCACTTCAATGCAAGTAAGCTACAAGGAGGTGGATTGAGCTTTTGCTCTGGGCGCAGTTGTTGACACTTTGCATGACTTCATTGCATACTCACTCTTGCTTTCACCATCTGTGAAAGAAAAAGTGGTCCTTATTGAGTATGAGCAAGCTTTTGGAGATGTCTAGACAAGTAGTCTCATATTCCCAGAGCTCAGTATGTGACTGATGAGTAATGGTGATCAGTACTGCACGCAACCACCTTTGACCATAAAATCTTCTGGTTTCCCCAAAGCAGTCTCTTGACATGGCTCTACCAAGAGTAATGCTTGTTGCCCTGCCACCAGCCCCATCCATAAAAGAGGTTATCTGTGCAATGAATGTACCAGTACCATGTGGCTGGGATGAAAATGGTGATGCGTCACCCGAAAATAAGCGCTGTGTTGATTGTAGCTGCCAAACACTCAGTCGTCAGTTTCCTTCCCCTTAAGCGTTTACCACCTCTCTGACTGTGGTGTAAGAGGATGGCGGATGGAGAGAGTTAACCATTGATGAAGTTAGTCATTGCTGCAGTGCAGCTGTGGTCTTGTAGCTGCCCAAGGCTTTAGGGACATTTGAGGCCGTGTCTGCTGTCCTCACATTAATGCCTGTTCTAATATTGGCGGTAATCTTAGTCGTTTAAGCAAGCAAAAAGCTATAGCTCATGGTCCTTGGAGATGGGTTAAAATTAGTTGCTATTAATGGAAAATAAAATCTGGTTTTCACGTTTGCCGTCTACTTCATCAGAAATTGTTATTGCATCAGGTGAACCAATTCGGTACATCAAACTCACTTCAAACTGAACTTGGTCACAGGTCATAGACCATTTAATAACCACACAAGTGTTTTGTTTGTTTTCTTTCCATTGGTTTTATATATCTAGTAATGGTATGTAAATCACACATTGTATCATGTTACATTCTGACTTCAGTAAGACAAGCTCATATTGAATATCTTAATTTTCAATAGTTGAATGATGCATGGTAAAACAGAAATGACAGCAGTTCACATATGCCCTACTCATTCTTTCTAATCACCTATGTATTGTTAATTTTCCTGTACAAAAATCTCTGTCATGAATGGAAACAATGAATCTTATTCCATTTTATCAAAGCCATTCATTACTATATATATACTTTTATTGTGTTGGTCACTTTAGAGTGACCAACTTCAACCAACTTCAGTAGTTTCTGGTAATAAATGTTCTTAATACCTGTGATTCTTTTGCTTGCCCTAAAAGTATTAATAACCTTCCTGAGAAAACCAGGCTGGAGTTAAAATTCAGTATTCTGGACATCCTTTAAGTCTAGTGCCTTCTAAAAGCCTCTAAGTGATGCCTTGTTTAAGGAAGAAGAAGAAAAAAAACCTTTCTGGAACACCCTATAGCCAGCTCTGGTTTAGTTTGGAAGAGTAGCATTGTGCTATTTCTGCTTCCTACTGTGCTCTTCATATTTTCACTGCAGCTTCATTCTGACTGTTCATACCTTCGGCTGAAGGTTAATTTAGACAGAACAAAGCGGATATTGGCAGGTCAAGGAAGTAATAATTTTTCTGAATGAGCTTACTCCTTTTATTGAGGCACGTTGCTTCCCTTTTTTTGTTACTTAGCTGTTTTGCAGCTCGGGGTCTACTGTTAGGAATTAGAAGGGGATGAGTATACAGCTCCCAGCCTGAAATCTTCCTTATCCTTTTGCATGTTGTAATTAGGGCAAGAGTTGCCTTCTTGCATTATAAGGTAGAATATTAGAAAAATCATCGAGTGATGTGTTTTCTTACCTTAGCTTTAGCCCATTTCAGTGTGTGTGTACATACGCTGGTGACTGGACCTGCCATAAGGGGGAAGTTTTTTTGCTTTGGAAGCTCATAGGGTTGATCTTGTCCCTGGGGAGACAGCAGCTCTGCTCAGCCCTGGGCTTGCTGGCTTCTCTTGGCTTTACTGGCTATAAATACCTATAATTCACATGCCAGCATTTACATTGTAGACATCCAAATGCTGGAGCAGGGAATACTATCCCTACCTGAAACCTCTTTGTGGTACGTCATTAGGATGGTAGGTGTCAGTGCTTTTTTGACAGTATTCAAAGGACACTCTTCAAATATTCATAAAGGCTACTTAAGTCTAATGCCCATTGTTGTCATAATAAAAGCAGTTTGACCAACTTCTTTCACCATCAGTAATTTTTTTTGATTTTATTCTCTGTAATGCATGGTGATTCATTTGCCTTCAGCTGTAGTGTTTTGTCAAGTTTATTTGGTGGTTAAGTTAACTTGGAGTGAACAAAAAAACAGCTCTCAAAACTCACAGCAAGATTTCAGTAGGCTCATTGACCAAAGCAGAATAATATTCAATAACTAAGTTACTCTCAAATGTCATAAGCTACTTACCTGTTAAGGAAGGGGTTCTGTCTAGATTAATCCATGAACAGAAGTAACACATCAGAAATAACATGCTATGATATTTTAAACAGATTATTTATTTTGGGGTTTAAGCCATGGTATTCTAGTTTGGAAGAACTTTAATTTGCATATACTGTTTTTTTGAGGAAAGACAGCTCAGTGCTAGTTGTGGTTTTGAGATAATCCTGACCAGTGATGTTCTCTTTCTGTGTTGATATGCATACACACCTGTACAGGGAAAATCTAAGGCTCCAGTAGCTCAAAACAGAGGACTTGTTTTTCCTAATTTTCTTTCCTAGATGTTCTAAATGAACTTACATGAACTAAATGAATTCTTCTATTCAAATTTCTGTTTCGTGTAATTTTGGGTATTTTTTTTCCCTTAATTTTTACAGCGTTCTGTGTCATTACCAAAAAAGTATGTAGAAGGAAAAAGTGTGGCATACTTCTTACTATTTGTATACCAAGGATTTGGCCTTTCTGCCAGATCTGAAAGATTCAAAGCAAGACCCAAAGACGTCTGTTCTCCAGGAGGATTTGACTGCTCGTTTGAGAACAGCTGGACTAGTTCTTCTACTGGCCAGGGCCAATCCGTAAGGGGGATACTGAAAAAAATGTCTCATTCACAGATTTTAAAGCAATAGAGGCTTATTGAACTCAACATGAACTTAACAATACCTTTCCAAGAACCACCAGTTACTGTATTTGTCTTCTGTTGTACACAGTTACCATTGCAAGTGCTGCATTATTGTCACAAGACTTATTTCTGTATCTTGAAAGAGTTACAGAGTAAACTAATTTTCCAGAGATAACCGGCTTAGCCTCACAATGATAAACATATCCCTCTATGATAGCTTTCTGTTATTTTGGAATGTAAGAAAGATGTGATTTGAAATGTCATGATATCAGTGTGTAATCAGTATTTCTAAGATCAACTGTATCATGCGCTTTTATATTTTTCTGTACGTAGAAGTCTTTGGAGACAGATAGGGTGAAGGTAAAGCATGAATTAGCTTTTACTTGGCCAAACTTCACGTTTTTCTTAGATTTATATCCTATGTATTACTACAAAAAGTTTGCTCTTTTTGTTTTACTGAGGTTCCTTAATCTTTCACATTTAGGTACTTCAAGACCAGCATTTTGAAACAGGACTGATGCCTGAAGCAGGGCACAGTCTGCAAATTCTGTCTTAAACAAATGTTCTTTCTCTTTTGAGATGCCAAGTATGAACAAATAACCTGAGAATTCCCTCAACAGATTTTCACATTCAGTCATTTTTTTGGCAGCCAGCCTGCCCTGCTATTTTAACTATCAATCAGCCCTGTTGGGGCATATTTTATAAAGTCAGGGTGGGTCAATTGGTAAGGCAGCTTTCTTGGCCTTTTGGAAAGCTGTTCCCTCAGAATAGCAGTCATTAGTAGGTTCGACAACAGTCACTCTAAGCAATGCTTGCATCCCACAGGACTGATGTCTGGGCCAATTCACTGTCTAATGTTATGCGGAACATGTGATACACCATAGAATCATAGAATGGTTTGGGTTGGAAGGGGCCTTAAAGATCATCTTGTTCCAACTCCCCTGCTGTGGACAGGAGCACCTTCCACTAGACCAGGTTGCTCAAAGCCCCATCCAACCTGGCCTTGAGCACTGCCAGGGATGGGACAGCCACAGCTTCTCTGGGCAACCTGTTCCAGTGCCTCACCACTCTCACAATGAAGAATTTTTTCCTAATGTCTAATCTAAGTATTTTTTCCTCTGAGTTTAAAGCCATGCCCCCTGTCCTGTCACTACATGCCCTTGTAAGAAGTCCTTCTTCGAATTTCCTGTAGGCCACTTAAGGTATTGAAAGACTACTCTTAGGTCTCCCCTGAGCCTTCTCTTCTCCAAGCTGAGCAAGCCCAACTCAACATCTAGCAGATCGTACAACAAAATAAGCAAATTTTAGAGGATGATACATTCACATACAAAACAAAACCAGAATTTGTCAGCAAAAGCTACTTCCTTTAATCTACAAGTGTACTGGCTTTGTTGTATTCCTTCATACAGCACAGCCACTGTAGTTACGCTTTGGGATAATACAGCTGGCTTTGTAAAGTCCAAGTGATGAGCTTTCAGTATGATTGCTAACTTACTTTAATAAAATTGCAATATCTGTAACAGACAGTAAACGATTTTTAAAAGGGGGGAAGGGTAAAAAATGGTGTTAAACTTTGTTGTTACATTCCGGGATAATAAAGCAACAAATCTATCAATTACACCTTATGCAGGCACTAGATTAGTTAGTAGTTAGTAGTTGACTATAACTAGTAGTTGACTATATTAGTAGTTGACTATATTAGTAGTTAGTAGTTGACTATAAATTACTGTCTAAGCTGCACAGTCACTGGGTTTGAAGTTAAGCAGGATCCTCAGAAATGCTTAGTGCACTTTGAAGAATAGGCCCTTGTATGTCAAAGTTGTTGTTACTGTATAATATGATGAAGTACCTCATCTGTCTGTGAAGACCACTTGTATTAAAATCTTGTAATGGGATTATAAACAGTATTTTCACAGCACTGTGGTCATGTTAAATGGTGTCCATGTCAGCAAGTCACTTGTACACCTCGTCATAATCAAGTGGGAATCTTGACTTTATTTTCCCTAATTCTTTACACAGGAAAATAAATGGGCATTTAGCCTGATCTGTTCCTAAAGTGAAACATCAGTAAAGATTTCAGTGCCAGAATTCAAAACTGAAATCTTCTGTTGGACAATAACAAATTGAAGGAATGTAATATATTTATATATATATATGTATTGATATTACATTTCTTAGAGCCCAAAATCTTGTTTATGTATATGTGGCCCTTCTAAAAGGCAAAGCAGCTCAGTGATGTATGCATCTAACAGGACTAGGAAGATAGGTGATCTCTGTGTCTCCTGTTGAGGGTATCTGACCTGGCAGTTGAGATGTTACAACTTTAGTGGTCTGACTCAGACTTTACTTTAAATACCCTGAAACCTTGTATTTTAAAATACAGAAATAGCAGGTAATGTTCCTGCTCTATTTTTCACCTAGAAGCATGGATCATTTAATGACTAATGATGTGGAAGACCTGGGTTCAGTTTGCACCAGTGCCTGAAGAGATTCAAATCTGTCTCAAGGAGAGCTCAATTTATGAGGCTTTCATGGTTTACGAGGTGCAGTTATGAGGCTGTTCTGAGACAGGGTCCTTCTGATGCATCCTTTTCAAATTGGTCTGCTGTATGGATTTTATGGTTTACAGGACAGGAGAGAGAAAGAATATTTTGATTGTAGGCAAATTTTCAAGAGTGTTGTTCTCAACAGGATTTTTCTCTTAACTGGACGTGTATTCCCAGACAGGTAATTCATTATATCTTAACTGTATGAGAGACAGATGATTTTAGCTTCTAATTCCTGCTGCATACTATTTGCAGTCTACCAACATGTCACATTAGGCACACAGACCAGAGGTTGCTGACACCTGTGTTAGAGGAAGGCGTGCTCATGCCATCTCATAATTTGCTTACAAAATACCCTTCATTGATTTCATCCAGTCATTATCTAAATTGGCATGAGACCAGAACTCAAGACTCCCTCCTCACTGTCTCCTCGTTGAGGAATAGTCATTTTATTCCTATAAAATGTGAAACAAAGGTCTGTGTGGGACTCGGATCTCCCAGCTGCTCCTTCCTTGTTTTCAGGAGGAACTTCAGGGCTCTAGAAGAGGACTCAGAAGCTGTCTTTTGTATTGCTTCAATGCAGAAGTCTTGAATTATTGAAGAAGCTGCACAGCTTTTAGTTTTCTCATGTTAGATTTTCATGGCTGTAACATTGAATTTTGTATATATTAAAGCTAGAGATACTTTCCTTAATTCACTGATAAACCCTCCCCCCCCAATCTGTGAGTTCTCCTATTTAATTTGTAATATATTAAGAGTTGTTAGTACTAATTAGTGCTGTAAAATATCTTAAACATAAGACCCATGTGTCAATAAGAGTAATAGTGTCTGTCTCAGGGGAACAAGAAACTTGAGTATGTTTAGTCAGAGACGTATGTGGTGTGCTTACCTTCATTTGATTGTGCACTGTAACACTTGTTAGTGGAAAAATTGAGCAACTCAGTTTATGCATCTTTTAAAGTTACTTCACACTACGCTCCTGAAGTAAAGTAGCACATCAGTTTTGCATGTAACTCAAGTCTTCCTTTGAGTCAGAGCAGCAAAGCAGCACACATGCAGAGATCAACTTTTGCACCTTAAACTACAGAATCATAGAATGGTTTGGGTTGGAAGGGACCTTAAAGGCCATTTAGTTCCAACCCCCCTGCCATGGGCAGGGACACCTTCCACTAGACCCGGTTGCTCAAAGACCCCTCCAGCCTGGTCTTGAGCACTTCCAGAGATGGTACATCCAAAACTTCCCAGGGAAATTTGTGCCAATGTCTCACCACCCTCATTGTGAAGAATCTTTTCTTCTTGGTGCTCCTAGAACAATAAGGATGGAAATGTTCAGTAGCTTTAGATCCTTCATGTAAGCTTTGGCTGCTGAATAGGGTGAATCTATGTGTCTGTGTATGCATCTCAAAATTCCACAACAAATTCTCAGAGTTGATGAATACACACAGTTAAGTGCCTTTTTTCTTTAACTGTAATCATAATTTTGACTCAAAGATGGGGTACTTGTATGTGTCTTTTGCTGGGGTTTGCATAGGCAATGACTTGCCTGTCTGCCAGAATCATCACCTTGTGCCCTTGCAGGTGTGCTGCTGTACCCCTGCCACTGCTAGCGCCTCACCATGAGGGTGACAGAGCCTTTCTCCCAGCTCCGTGCTGTCTCCTGAACTCCAGGAGGTCTCAGATGGTTCCACGTGCCTGGACATCAGAACTAAACCCAAACTATTTGGCTTTGTGAAAGAGCCGAGGGTAAACTTTGTACAAAATGTGGTTTTGTTAGCAAATGAAAGGGGTGGGGAGGAGGCAGGGAAAGGGGATTTATGTCAACCAAAAACTTTTGGGAATTGATTTCAAAGTCACTAGCTTATTATAATCAGTAAAGGACTAACAGATAAGGAAATAACTGGTGTGTGTTCTTTAACTGCCTAAATATTAAATGTGTCAATGTGCATTGTTAATGATGGTTCATTTTAGCATTTACTTTTCACCATCACCCCATTTTCTTTTTAACAGAAACTTCTAAAGAGCTTGAAAAGAAAATAAAAGTTATTCTGTTGAAAAATAATTTGTGGACCAAAATAGGAGGGCTCTTTTCTCCTTTTCCATTTCTTCCGCTTTTTATCTGATCAAGCAGGAGAAATAGTTTGTGCCTTGTTGCCCCTGTCACTATGGGAAGCATATAAGAAGTTTCCATGAAATTAAAAAATGTGTCTCTTAAGGGGACTCAAGAATTGGTTTACCTACAGTTTATCTTTGGGTGTCTAATCTGGTATTTTGTATGTATTACTTGTTGCCAAAACCCAACAGTTTTGCCTCTAACATAATTTAATTTTAGGCGTTACCATGTATTTCAAAATTGCTATAAGCTGTTGCAAACACCTTCTTTGAAAATTGAGAAATTGATGGGGTTTTATTTAAAACCAGTTAGTCCTCTGGAACAAACTTAGAGTGATGTCATCCATAACTAATAATATGATGATCATACTAGTTTTGAGTTACTCTGTTCTGAGAAAAATAAGTATATACCCAGTTTATTCTGCTCTATGATAAAAATCACTGTAATGCTGTTAGCTATTAAAAAAAATCAGTTTAAGTTTATTTTAATTCAGTTGTCAAGATATATATTGTTTTCAATATTAAAGGCATAAAGAAATGAGAGTATGAATATGTATAATTGTCTCAGATTTCAGGTGTGATAGTTTAAAATAACGAGAGTTGTTATAGACAGAGACTGTGGGCTTTAATTTAGAGCAGGAAAATTATTGTGAATAATGATAGGTTTTGTTCTAGGCTATTTATATTCAGTACCTTTAAAATAAGAAGGAATAAACATAAATAGGGCTTCATGGTTAGAACGCATTTAATTTTTTATTATTATATGGTTTCAGCTCTAATACTGTAACTCCAAACTTTTAAATGTAGTACTGGAAAAACTCTTGAGATTCTCTCCCTACATTTTCACTTCTGTAAAGTGGAAGTAGTCTGTATTATCCCCATCTAAAGACGGTTTCTGAAGACTAATCAGTTTGCAATAATCAGGAAGTGGTTCTTGTTGCCACAGGGTAAGAATGGAAACAAGAAAGCCTTCACAGTCAGCTACAGAATATTGGTGTTGAATGGTCTGTACCGGAGTGTCTGCTTATGCATGGTGTCAATAGGTTGCCCATCTCATAATCCATACGCTACCTTATTTAGCCTTTAACTGTAGTTTTTATGACATATATATGAAGGCTCAGAAAAGAGGCACAGAGAGGGTTAAGTTTTTATTCTTGGTCTTTTCTTCTGTAACAGTAAGTACTCTGACATACCAGGTGAAGGAGTTGAATCAAAATCCATTCTAGAAGCATTAAAACCCAATTTTCCAAATATATATAGTCATAGTTTATGTAAGAGCACATTCACTTTTTTGGGGAAAAAGTCAGAAATAGACATCCCAATTCTCTGTTCCCAAAAGCTGTGTCAAAAGAACATTGGTAAGCCTGAACAATGAAGCAATCTGTCTTCAGGCAGGGTTAGGAGGAGGGCTGTCTTTGCTAACTTTGATCAGACCCTATAGCGGGCAATTACTGCAATGTACACTTTGTGTCTTCATATTTTGTGGATGAGTGTTGCGGAGGGACAGGATATTCCACCAGCAGGTTTCAGGGATATCTGCTGACAGAAGGGGAATGGTGAACCACAGGGCTTCGGGTCCTGTGCCAAGCACTGGCGGGGCATTTCGCTTTACTTGGCACAAACCCTTTTCTCACTGGGGTATGTTCACTCCAAGCTTGACCTGTCTCATCTTCTCTGGGCTGGGACACTCTTTGTCATATTCAGCCAAGCACCACTGCCTTCCCAGCTGACCCCATCACCCAGGGAGATGAGCAGTGTTTACTTCCCACCCTCATCTTCATCTCATAGTCCTCCCAGTTGCATCTGAGGTGACATTAGTTGACCTAATAACTTCCTTAGGATTTAAAATGCCTAAATTCCTTAATTCGCAGACTCTACTTGCGGGACCCTTTGAAGCACTAGTCTCTTTGCTGGTAGTATCCCAGTGTTCCCAGCCAGGACTCGCTATCAGTTTCCTCTCTCAGACAGTGCCAGACCTAATCTTTGCATTTTGTCTGCCCCTGCAGGACTTTTTTTCCAGCCAGTGTTATTCTTCTTCTCCCAGATTTGGCTCTTTTTCCTTCTTTGAGGTCAGCTGATGTCCTCCTCGTCACTGCCCGATCCCAGAGGAAGAGCAGCAGTGGAAAGCAGGAGTTCAAGAGGATGAGAGGCAAACTCACTGCAACCAGTTTAATGAGCCTGGGGTAGAGCCACCCCAACCCAGAGGATGAGAGGTTTTGGCTGTACAAATTCAAACCATGGACCCTAAGAAACAGCTAACTGTACTGGGCATGTTTGTTTTACTGGTACTATCAGGCAGTAACAGGGTAGTCCTGATGTCTGTTTAAGAACAGACACTGGGAAGTGCTAGTTTCAGTAAAAGCTTACTTAAACTTCTTCTTAAACTTTTTCTCTCTGAAATGATTTTTTTTTTCTCCCTCCAAACCACTGAATGGCTTAGTTTCAGTCAGACCTGACTGTAGTTAGTTCTACTCAATGTATTTATTTTAGTAAAGTGTGTCAAAATTGAGATGCAGTCTCAGTTGAGAGGTCAGAAGAACAAAATGAACTTAAACTTCAGACTTAAGGACAGTAAAGAGAAGGAGGTTAATTTGGGAAAATGAATCCTTCCGGTGGAAATTAAGATGAGCAAAGACAAGCAGAGAGAGACAGAGAGAAACCCAGCTGTGGTGTGTGGATAATATACTGGATGTGAGTTTCAGGCATGGCACCACTACCACCACTCCTGATGTATTTATCAGGTAGCCATAGAATTGTTAAAGTTGTTCATGGGTAGTGCTGGGGTAAGGGTTGAATTTGATGATCTTAAAGGTCTTTTCCAACCTGGGCGATTCTATGATTCTGTGGGTATCTTCATATCTCAAAGGACACGTGGGCAAGACTGCGACTGAGTTACGAGGAATAGCTGAAAAGAAGTAACCACTCAGTCTTTAAAGCCTTTTTTATGTCCTCTGTATTTTGTGGGTTCAGAGTCCTCTTGCAGCCTCTGGCACTGCTTGTCCAAGGAGGAATGATGTGGAAGTGCAAGACCAGATTGTCAGTGCTGGGCTCCAAGGCTGGTGGGAACATGGCTGAGTTTTGCCTAGAGCTATGCAACAGCTTGCAGGTGGTTAAAGGATATAAATAATAGTTTTGTGCATTATTTGCCATAGTCCTTTTTTTGCTAATACATTTATAAATATTCTGTGATGAAGTGCAGAATAGAAAAACATTTAGCAAATCTTTGTATCAAAATTTTAACTGTGGATCTTTAGCAAATTGTTGGCTGCAAATTATTCTTTAGGCTTTAATTGGTTTTCAGAGCAGGCTGGTTTGGGTGGAAACATCGAATGCTTCCATGTTAGGTGTAAATAAACCTCAGAATATAATTTGAGTATTTTCACCTAGAAATGTCAATGCTGCTGAGTTCTTTTTTGTAAAAATGACTTTCACTACGCCTTGCTAATTTGGTGGAGCTTTTTTTCAGCAAACCAGCTTTGTAGGTACTTGGGGAAAGTTCCTGATTTATTTCACATCAGGCTAAATAATTAGTCTAGATTGACAAAACAAAATCCCAATGTATGTCTGATATTTTTTTTTTAATTATTTTCCAATGTAAACATCAAAGATTCAATTTGTTGTCACAAGTTTTTGCATAAACTAAATGGAAAAATTCTGATTTACAACTGAACTAAAGAAAACACAGAACTTTGTGAAATCAAAAATGGGAAGAATTACCCCAAACACATGGGGGGAAAACTTATGAGAAGAGCTGCTAAGTGAATGTGTGAAATTCTTGTTGTCTGGGGTTTTATAAAGTAGCATTTCTTTAAATCCCCAAAAGTAATTCTACACTGGAGGCAATAGGATATTTTTCCATGGTATTTTATCTCGCCTTTAACAATTATTTAGGGATCTGCCATTTGTTCAGAAGTTACTCTCAAATCTAAAATGGATTAGTACAAGGAGTACAAACATACTATCAATATTTTTATATGCTTAAGCAAATAAATGTTGCAAGCAGCATCTTACACTAATGTTGTTCCATACCTTTGTTAGACTTGTTTCTCTTGAAGAGTTGTGTCATAGCGATAGGCATAAATTGGCTTCTTTCAACAGATTCTGTCTTTGATAGGGTGTTCTAGTAGCACTGCTCACATACAAATAATACATCTAAGCAGGTTAGATATGAGGAAGAAGTTCTTTACTGTGAGGGTAGTGTGACACTGGAACGAGTTGCCCGAAGAAGTGGTACGTGCTCCATCCCTGGCAGTGTTCAAGGCCAGGTTGGACAGTCTTGGGGTGACATGGTCTAGTGTGAGGCATCTCTGCCCATGGCAGAGGGGGTGGAACTGGATGATATTAAGGTCCTTTGCAATCCTAGCCATTCTATAATTCTATGATTCTATAAGCTTAGCATCTAGTTTTCTTAATGTGTTAATGATTTAGGGATCGAGGGGGTAGGTTTTATTGCTTTTAACAAAAAATCATGCAGGCCCACGTAGAGTTTGAGATCCTGAGAATTTGGCTTCATATTTAAGAAACATATCCATTTTACCTTTCATGTTGCAGCTAGTACAGGGGCTGATTAGTTTATTGGGCAGTAGAAGTCAGTAATAACTTGCCCTGTGCCATTGAAACCCTTTGGTAAACCTGTCAGAGAATTAAATGCTAAGTAACCTTAATGCTTGCTCTGTCTTTGCAAATGCATTATTTAAAAATAAGTCATTTCACACTAGATGTATTTGCGTTCATTGTTAAATATGTTTAAAAATTAATGCTGTTTGCATGGGGATCTCCTTTCGTTTTGAAGCGTTTCCCCAGTCCTAGTTTGAGCTGTTACTAAAGGTTGCAGCACATGGTAGGGTTTTACTGTTGAAATAGTTGTGGAATAACCCTACACTTTGACTGTTCAGGAAACGTTAAAAGGTGATTTTTACAGCCCTGAAGCTTGAATTTTGCTTGGTTATTTATGAGTGGTTGGTTTGAATTTGCTCTCCCCAGCTCTTAGTTAATTCTCTTTTGTTTCGGGGCATCTTCTGTAGGATCTACACAGTTAGAGACACTGCTCACAAAGGTCACCTGCGCCTCATAATGTATTTCTTTTGACTCTTCAGACTCACAAAGAGAATAGGAATTTCATCTTTAGGCCTTGAGGGTTGGAAACATTCACTTTGAAATCAAACATCCAAGTGTCGTGCAGAAATGATGATATATTAAGTGAATCGCACGTACTTTAAAGTGAGTATCTGTCTCTCCCGTTGAATCGATTCCGATTTGTTTAAATGCATTTGTATTGAACCTCTTTTTGTTTTAATAATTCCTGGATTCTACTCTCTGTCTTTCTTGGCACCAACTGATGCTTTTTAGAAAACCTTCCATGGGAGGGGTTGTAACAGTGTCTGACTCAACCTTACTTGGGAGTGCCGTCTCTTGGGGATCTCTCTTCTTCCTTGGAACACAAATTTAACCTTGACCCTGAGCAAGCATTTCTTGAAAACTGATAGTAAGCCCCTTTTTAATTTATGCTTCCAGAAAAGAAGCAGAAAGATCCAGCTGCCTCGCATTTTGCTCTTTTTCAGTGTGACCTCTTGCGTTTGCCCAATGCATCCGAGCTTCTGTCAGCCTGGGAAAGCCTGCAGCAGCAGCCTTGAGCAAAAAGGCACAGATTCCTGCTCACTTGCTGCCTTTGCATTTGGAAACAAAATTTTAAGTGTTTTGCTCACTTTTAAGCTTTCAGCTGTCTACTTTTTGCCCTTCTGATTTTGTACAGCTTCTGTCACCGCTGTGTTGGTGCACCCTCCATGTCCAGAATAGTTGAGTCTTGAATGTTTTTTTCATAAGGAGAGCAGTGTTTCAAATAGAGGTTGTCACGTCTTTGCAGGCTATATTACTTGTTCCTTTTCTTAGAGTATTTTGTTGCTTTGGTTGAAGTGGAGATTTCCAGGCGGAAGCATGTGAGTGTTGTGAATGAAGTATCTCATCATGGAAGGGTGTTTTCAAAAAATCTCTTTTGTAATTTTGAGGGGAGTTCACTTGTAGATTAGCAAAATAATCCAAAAAAGACTATGGTACTTAAGCCATAACTTCCAGGGCTCTTTGAAGTGCCCAGGCCACTGCCTACCCAAACTATCCCTGTGCCAGCCTTTTGTACTCTGCAAGTGCCGAGCTGAGGCATGACAGGACAAAACACATGTGGGCAAATACGCTTCATGACAAGCACTGACAGAACTGCAGTTTTGGAGAAACGAGCTTTCTACTCTTATCTACAGGAAATACTAGGAAAATACTCCATTTTAATTTTAAAAGACAAACTGCACACCAAAGATAAACACACCTAAACCCAATCTACCTGCACGTCTCATGGCATAAGAGTTGTAAGCACATCTGTATGCTATGCAGAAGCAAAATTACTTCTGCTAGAGCAAGCACTTTTTGTCATTTCAAACCTAGCTTGTGTTTCTTTTACTGTGAAGTGTTAGCAGATCTGTAACCTGCAGAATATTCCCAGTTATTTAGATCTCACCCTCCAAGCGTGATGATCAGACCTGAAAGCTGCTCTAGCTCGGCACAGTTCTGCATTGCGTGCTCAGAAGACTTCACTCCTGCATCACTGAGCCTTGGTGTTTTGGTACAGCTGTGGCAATGACGTGGTTAAAATTATGGGTAGCTTTTCAGAAGGAGTGTGATTTTTTCTCATCTCAGTATCCTGAGGTGATAAAAGCTCTGACAAAACAAAATCATCCTGCCTGAAATTTCTCCTGACAGAACAGAATAAGGTGGGGCAGCACACTGACAACCAGGAGGGTTTATGTGATTTGACTTAGAGTTAAAACATTTAGCAGTTCATATTTTAACTTCCTGTCCTCAAAGCCAGCTTATTTTATAAATGCTAAATTTAGTCTCTTCGGTTTCCGTCATCAAGGACAGCTTTTTTGGTATGCTTTCTTACAAATTGTTTGACCTTGGGAGATTGCTGCCAGAAAGGAAGAACACTTCAGAAGCTGACAACTGGTTGTTGGAGGTTTGTAAACTCTGTTGTGTTGGAGCAATAAAACTCCACAAAGACGTAAAGACTCAGTGAAGCGTAGTACCCTGTAAAGTTGATGAGCTGCAAGGCATCAGGATGAGCTGCTGAAAACAAAATGATCTTTGCTTTTTCACTGGTTTTAACCTCAGCTCTGTGGAAACTATGAGCACTTCATGTTTTGGTTATGGATGGGGGGCAATGCTGATGAACAGGGAAGATGTTTGCCATTAGTAGAATGAGAGAGTGGAAAGGGGCTGTTGCAAAATTCCCTCCTGAGTAAGTTAAGAGGTGTTGTTCAGGGGGTTGGAAAGAAGATGAAGTAGAACTGTGTAGTAAAGGATGGCCATCCAGTAGATAAGACATTATCAGCTATAACTTTACCATGCATAGCTCAGGGTCTTGTGGCTGGTTTTGTGGCTGACTGTTTTTCCATAATGATTGGGGAAAAGGGCAGTAAGGAATGCTTTTTTACATAGCCAAGAAAAGCTTTGTGAATAGGGAAATCACGTGTTATGTTCCTGGCGGTGTTTATTAATGGCAAGCTAATGAAACAGAGCACTGCAGAGAATACTGGTGTACAGCTGTAAGGGGCAGGCACAAACAACATGAGCCAAGAGCACTGACTAATAGAGGCTGCAGGTTTATTAAAGAGCCTTTTCTAGCAGGGAGACATCCTAACCTGCCTTACAGTTACATTTCAGCCTGGATTTGAGTGGATGGTGAGCTGCATTGTTGGCATGATATGATGGCATTGTTGCAGAGAGGAGCATTAATGACATTTGCCTCTGAGTCCCAGCTGGATGAAGGCAAGGCTGAAGCTGTCCCTGTCCTTCGTACCACTGGCAGAAACAGTACAGATGCTCCTGCATTCTGAGATGAGGGAAGCCACATGGAGCTATACCCCCTCATGTTGTATTTCTGTGGTCTGGGCTGGCTTCCAAGAAAGCCCTCTGGGTTACAGGGACCTCAGGCTGAACCCTTTCTAACCTACCAAATGCTCTGAAAGCTGCCAGACTCTCAACAACAGCGTTTAGACTACTAAAACCAAAACGAAGCTTGCAAAAGCAACACAGACACTTTCGGTAGCCAGACCAGAAAACCCATTTCAGATGCCCAAATTAGCAATCAGCTTAGCCCACACCACCACAAGAAACCCAGTTCACTAGATGAGGGTGGGAAGGCAGGAACAGAAAGACAGGATTAAAAAACAGGCAACCGTTTGGTTTTTATCCAGTTGACTTTAGGATCTGAGAGAATGGCTGGAGGTATACCTCTGAATATCCCAGCTGTTGTGAGCTTCTCAATTAGAAAAGATGTGGTTCCATTAAATAAAACTAACATCAACACTCATCGTCTAGGGAAATGAATAGTTAATTGTCAGTTAATAATGTTCTGGGGAGATTCTAAGAAATAGTGTGCTGAGAACTGAGCCCTCTCTTTTGGCTTTATTGCTACTCTTCGTCCTGTAGTTCCTAATTCTGATATAGTCATCGCCATTGGGAAAGATTTGCTTATGTCATCCATTTTCAGAAAATAATGATAATTTAATGTTCAAAGTTTTGATTCAGATAATAGAACTTTGGCAGTTGAAATAAAACCTGAGATCATGAAGAAACAGCAATACCATTTGTAGGTCACTGTAAGGGAGCGTGGGTTGTTAGGGCAGATCTTTTTGTTCACAACCACCAGCACAGAATATAACACTTGTTTACAGTTTTTATCTGAAGTACAGGATGTACAAACCTGTTTTGATAAGAATCCTGCTGTCTTTTGTAATGTTGACTGACATCAGTCACGGCCTGAATTTACTAAAGAAAGGGCATTCTTAGTCTTAAGAGTTTTGGCAGGGAAAGGAGGTCATTGAAGGACATACCAGTTTTCATCCTGTTTGGAGAAATTCATGAAGGGGTTTGTAAAGGTTTCAAGTGTAGTTTCACTGCTAAAGACTGAAATAATACTATCAGCTGTAGTACCATAGTACGTAGAGACTGCATAGCACCTTTGGACAAGAACAGGATACCTACCAAAAGATAGATGCAATGTAAGAAATGTACAGCGTAAAAGTAAACACAATAGAGCTATTTAAAGAGTGAATTGTATGATTAACTGCAGTTACATGGTACTTATTTCTCTTTTTTTTTTTATTCCCAAAAGACTAGGTGTAATTGTTATAGGAAAACAAAGGCCTGTTAGCACAATCAAGAAAAATCTGTAGGTCATGACCTGTGTTTTGTCTCAGAGACAATTGACTCTATCTGTGGAACAAGTAATTTGTATGGTGTTAGCTATATGATGGTTTGGTGTTCTTCCTTACCTTTTCTGTAAGGGACCTGATGCTGCTTGCTGCAAAGGCAGGTGTGGGACTCTGGGGCAGACTGTGCTCTGTTTGGTGATGGCTTGCTTTCAGTGGCCATGTGGATCCCTTGTGTCAAGTCTCAGGCATGTTCTGGAAGTCAGAAGAGTCCTGGAAACAGTCTGATGTGCTTACGCTGGGTACATCAAGTCTCTGGTGCCCTTAGAGCACTTGAGGGTGCTTTGAAAAGCAGTGGGGGCAGCAACAGGAGGGTACTACATCCTTCAGCACACTGGGTCAGCAGCATTGGGTCAACCTGAAATCTGCCTCTGGCACCCAGGAGAAGCCTGGAAGAATGTCAACATGTAGGATTTCCTCTGTGGCACATTATCTGCCCTCTGGATGGAGCTGGCAATTCATACTGCTTCTAGGTAACTCTTGCCCAGCCGTTTGCACAAGGGTATCCCTCATCTCCCTTGTACCAGAGTTGATCCTGTTTGTCCCGCTTCTCTCAGACATTTAAGATACATGTTGCCTTTAGCCTCATGAAGATTTGGGTATAGCTTGTGCAGGGTGTCCCTCTCTGCCTTGTCTGCACTGTACCACCAGTCAGTTCAGCAGAACCAGTCCGTTTGCCAATTGCATATACCAGACTTGTTAAGAGTTGACAAATTATCTGCTTGTGCCTTGTGTGTTTATGATTTTGTCTTTGTCATGGCACATACGGTATGCCTAATGCAGAATCTCTTTACTGACAATACCCAAGGTAAGGTGTTTCAAACGAAAGAATAAGGGATCATCACTGGGCAATTACAAGTTTTGCCTTCTTGAGGAAGAGGTTTTTGTAACCTTGTCACTTGTAGCTGGTTATGCACTTTATAAACCTGTTCTTCACTCTGTGTTCTTCTTTAGCAGGAGAACTTCCCATTGTCTTTATAAAGGAATTTTTTGCTTTTGTTATTTGTATTACAGCAGAACAGCAGGGTCCAGGGACCGGATGAATTGGGGTCCCTTTGTTTTAAGTTGATTTGTGTATGAATAGAGGAAGAGACTCGCTGTACCAGAGATGTTCTTGCTTTCAAATGGGGGAAAATGCCAGCTCCGGGAGCCAGTGTAAATCAGCTGAATAGCTGGGATCTACTAGAATATCTCATCTTTCAGCATGCCAGGGATACTACCCGCTTACGCTGTTATTATTGCAATTTTTAATATTAGTGTTTCTATTTTCCCGTTGCAATAGAATTCCATTCTGTGATGAAATTTGGCTCAGACTCAAAACCAGGAGGGTTCTCCATGAAAATATTTAACATAGTTCATTATAAAAATCCCAAAGTAAATTCGTAGCTTGCTTGACTGTTAACTTATTTAGGGTAGATGAACTAAAATATTTGTGGCTTAAATATTTCCGACTTAATGTTTTTAGATACTTAGTAAATACTACAATCTAGAGATTGAGAGAATGCATTTAGAGCTGCTTAGGTACCATAAAAAGATTTCTTGTTAGATCTCTATATGGAATAATTGCTTTGGGTCAAGTGAGATTTGAAGTAGCTTGGCAAATGTTTTTTATTGAGGTTGGTTTTCCGTACTACAGCACATAATAGTGTGTGTGTGTGCCTGTAGAGGAGCTCTGCTACAGTGCAGTGCCATGGAGGTACTCAGCTGAGGAACTGAGAGCTGGGCTGCGTCTTTCTGCCAGGTAATCGATGGGCATTCCCTTCCTTGCTCTGCCTATTGAAAATTACTTGAAAAAACATTTTTAAAGAGTAGTTATTAATGATGTACTGTTGGAAAGGAAGGATACCTCAAATGAGCTTCTGGAGGGATCTATCTTTGGCCTAGCATTATTCAAAAATTCTATTAACCTCTTTGATGGTGGAAATAAGTAATAAAACTATAAAAATAGCAGATGGCGCCAGTCTAGAATAAATTTAGACAAACCAGCTTTGAAGGAGCTATGTATTCTATGCTTTTGTGTAAAGCATAGAATTATTTTGTGAAGTCAGGAAAATTGTTCTTAATTAAAATGGGAAAAATAAAAGAAAATTATAGCAAAAATCTAATGTGCTAATTCAGAATAATTAATTGCTGTAGCCATTGCTGCCTGTAACAGGGCAACCATACAAACATGGGGCTCTGTACTGACCTGTAAGTTCATTATCAGTAAGTACACAGAATGCAAAAAGTCAAACATTGAACTGAAGGACTGTGGTTAGTGTAAAACACTGCCTTCTGAAAAGTGGTGTGGAAAAACTGCAAAGGTCACTGTAAAGGGCAAACGAGAGTGCTAAGGCTTGTTCTTTTAAAGCTGACTTATGACAGAAAGAAGCAAGGTCTGCCTAATATAGAGGAAGATAGACAAGTAGGGAGAAGTTGCAGTCTTTGAGCATTCAGAAAGTTGTTTGAAAAATGGGGGTGACCAGTTTTTCTTCATGTCTGTTGGAGATAACACCAGAGAGTAATGCTGTAGCTTGAAGATAGATGTTGGGAAGAAATGTCCTGTCAATATAAATAGTGGTTATCTGTGGAGATACAGAAGTCTTTTTTCACTGATGACTTTGTGTAATGCAAAGAAACAGGGTGATTTTGTAGTTTTTAATCCTGCCATCTTCTAAGAAATGGGAGTAGAACTTTTTTTTAATATTCTGTTCAAACTGAACATGTCTGTGCTTTTTAGCATGATTTAAAATTTGTCCTTTAAAACTATGAGCTGACACAAGAAAAGGAAACAAATCCTGCAGCTTTCATGACCAAGTTGTGTGATGCGCCTTAGCAATTGGATATGTAAGTTGTCCTTAGCCACATGTGTAACTGTGTCCTTTTGTCCTTCCTCGACAGTCTCCAAACGTCCACAACTATCCAGATATGGAAGCTGTACCCTTGTTACTAAACAACATGAAGGCAGACCCCGCGGAGGATTCATTATCTACAGACCATTTCCAAACACAGACTGAACCAGTGGACTTGTCAATAAACAAAGCCAGGTCGTCCCCTACAGCAGCTTCATCTTCACCAGTTTCCATGATACCATCAGCCTCCTCCCCTTCTTCCACTTCTACTTCTTCTTCTTCTTCTAGTCGGCCAGCTTCATCACCCACAGTAATAACATCGGTATCCTCAGCGGCGTCTGTACCGTCAGTATTAACTCCAGGTCCTCTTGTGGCCTCTGCATCTGGTGTTGGAGGCCAGCAGTTTTTGCACATTATCCATCCAGTACCACCTTCCAGCCCCATGAACTTGCAGTCCAACAAAATGAGTCACGTGCACCGTATCCCCGTGGTGGTACAGTCGGTACCTGTTGTCTATACAGCTGTGAGATCACCTGGGAATATGAACAACACTATAGTAGTACCACTGTTAGAGGATGGGAGAAGCCACGTCAAAGGTAAGGTGGAACCAGTCTTGTGCACCTGTGGCATCCTTAAAACTGCTCTTGTACGAGGAAAATGTAATAATGGTATACAGCTGTTAGTTTCCAAACTTACTGTGTTGTTTGCTGAAAAGTCATATAACTTTCACTGTCAAGAGGAACCTTTCAAAGTCTTATCCCAGATGCTCTTTCAAATAAATAAATATTTTTATAAAGATGGAGGTCAGCAGTGGTGTTAGATGCTCAGACAACTTATGGCAAGTTTTGCCCTGGAAGGTGTAAGTCCTCCCCAGAAGCTGAAGAAATAGGACAACTGAATAGTGACAAAACATCGTAGATGAACATAGAAAACTCAGGTTATATAGATTTGGCAAGGGAGGGAATGTCAGAGAGATTCCTTGCAGAGAGAATGTGCATGTTTCCATGCACAGAGAAGGCAATCACTGGGATGTAGGAACTTGTGAAGGAGAGGAATTTGGACCAAAGAGCAGTAGCAGATGCAGAGAAGTAGGTTTTATTAAGCTCAAGGAGTGGCAATGCAGTATTTTGAATTAGGTTTCTTCTTCCAGATTAAACAGCAAAGGGAAGGAAGCCACGTGGAGTATGTATGTTGAGAATGACTTTCACAGACACAGGACCTGAGAGGCACATGGAGGTGTGAAGGGAGGAAGAAATTACATGCCAGAAGAACAGATACACTCGGAAAGGTGTCCAAAGAACACAGAAAAGCGAGCTGGAGAGCAACAAAAAACGAGCACATTACAGTTACTGAGGGAGCAATAATCTGTTAGAGATGGTGACGTGATGGGTGGAAGGAAGAAAAGACAAAACATGTGTGCCCAGATACTTTGAAAAGCATAGCTTTATAAAGAAGGCATTAGTGACCGAGATGGGAACGTGAGGAGAGAAACAAGAGAGACTCATTTCAGGGTTCATCGCATGTGAGTGAATAAAATATGGCTAATTCTTCCCTGAAACGAGGTGTTGCATGAGGCGGAAAGGGAGGGTACTGACAGATAACGTTACTTCAGGGCTTATGGGACTACAGGGCATTTAGTAGTACATCTTATCTCTTGTGTACATAATCGCATAATGAGCAGGTCTGTACAACTGAAAGACCTTTTTTCTTCAACTCTCATGTCTTTTTTTGATATACTGGTGACTGTGTATTATTGTACAGGACTACAGTGACGGGTCATTCTGTTTAGTAGCATCCTCTTGTCCATAAATTGTTGGTTCTCCCTTTCCCTCAGTATGTGAGTTTGGACTGTGCCCTCTCAACAGGGTTGGACATAGGAAACAAGCTCATGGCTGATCTGGGTTTTGATTCAAGCCTCAAAATCACAGTTCAGAAGTTTTATTGCACTTCATACACTGACGAAATTTTAGGACATTGTGCCATTGTGTCAAGAAATGATGAATGAAAGCAGAAATTTTCACCATGTTGTTTGGGAAAAAAGAAAAAGGAAAGTTTTAGCCTGTATTTTGATTTTGGAGCTTTGAGCCACACCTGACCTTGAGCTCATCCAGAGGTTTTCCCATTTGTTTGTTTTCATTTAAAAGGTGCTAGTTGGCTGTGGTAGTAGTCTCCTCTGTAGGAAGCACCTCCTGATCTTGTAAAATTGGAACTTTGCTACCCCAGTTTTGTCAACAAAATTCCACAATTTAATGTGCCACAGGGATTTCAGCCCACAAGTTCTGAGCCTCGTGACCTGACAATATCGCCTTTGTGCTGTTATTGGCAGAGATCATTAACCAGCCTTGGAGCACCTAGTAATGTACAGCTAAAGAAAAAGAAGGGATTAAGCATTCTTTAATTTTGTTTTTCTCATCCGTTTTACCCATTTTGCTATCACTAATTCTTTTGATGTAAATGTTCAGGTTAATTTGAATAAATACAATAGAAGAATAACGGGCGATAGTCCTCTAGGTAGTCATCTTTTGTCAGTTTTTGCTGGAGTATGTTTTTCTTTCTT